>JASEVX010000014.1:39637168-39701002 GCA_031761405.1 Serripes groenlandicus
CTCTCTCTCTCTCTTCTCCGTCTATCTATATAGTATATATATAATATATATAATCATATCTCTCTCTTCCAATCTATCTGTCTCATCCAATCTCTCTCTTTATATATCTCTATTTTTTTTTTTTTTTCTCTCATCTCTCTCTGCGCGCTCTCTCTCTTCTCTCTCTCTCTCTCTCTCTCTCTCTCTCTCTCTCTCTCTCTCTCTCTCTCTCTCTCTCTCGCTCTCTCTCTCTCTTCTCTCTCTCCTCTCTCCTCTCTCTCTCTCTCTCTCTCTCTCTCTCTCTCTCTCTATCCCTCACACTCTCTTCTCTGAATCTCGGTATCTCTGTCTCGGCATCAATGTCCCTCTTCGTATCCCTATTCGCGGTGTATAAACATTAACCAAATGTTATCCATTAAAATAACGAAAGAGTTCGCGTTGATTGTTCTCTCTCTCTATCTCTCACACACACGCACACACACTCTCCTCTCCTTCTCTTTTTATCCCCTCTCTGTCTCACACACTGTCCTTCTCCACCCTTCTCTCTCTCTCTCTCTCCTCTCTCTCCTCTCTCTCTCTCTCTCCCTCTCTTTCTCTCTCTTCGTATGTTTGTCTCTGTCTGTATATATGTATGTCTGTCTCTGTCTGCCTGTATGTGTGTGTGTGTGTGTGTGTGTGTGTGTGTGTGTGTGTGTGTGTGTGTGTGTGTGTCTCTCTCTCCTCTATCCTCTCTCTCTCTCTTTCTCTCTCTCTCTCTCTCTCTCTCTCTCCTATATATTTCTCCTCTCTCTCTCTCTCTCTCTCTCTCTCTCTCTCTCTCTCTCTATCTCTCTCTCTCTCTCTCTCTCTCTCTCTCTCTCTCTGTCTCTCTCTCTCTTCTCTCTCTCTCTCTCTATCTATCTATCTCTCTATCCCTCACACTCTCTCCTCTGATCTCGGTATCTCTGTCTCGGTATCCCTGTCCCTCTCGTATCCCTATTCGCGGTGTATAAACATTAACCAAATTTTAATCCTATTCAAATAACGAAAGAGTCGCGTTGTTGTTCTCTCTCTCTATCTCTCACACCACGCACACACACTCTCCTCTCCTTCTCTTTTTATCCCCTCTCTCTCTCACACACTGTCTTTCTCCCCCCTCTCTCTCTCTCTCTCTCCTCACTCTCTCTCTCTCTCTCTCTCTCTCTCTCTCTCTCTCTCTCCCTCTCTTTCTCTCTGTCTGTCTATATGTATGTCTGTCTCTGTCTGCCTGTATGTGTGTGTGTCTCTCTCTATCTCTCTCTGTCTGTCTGTCTCTCTCTCTCTCTCTCTCTCTCTCTCTCTCTCCTCTCTATCTCTCTCTCCCCCCTCTCTCTCTCTCTCTATCTCCTCTCTCTCTCTCTCTCTCTCTCTCTCTCTCTTTCTCTTTCTCTCCCCTCAATCTCTGTATCCCTGTCACGGTATCTCTGTCCCTCTCGTTTCCCTAGTCGTGCAGTATAAAATATTAACCCGTATGTATCCTATCAAAAAACGATATTTCAGCTTAATATAAGTTGCATCCGCAATTACTGTTTTTGTAATAACGTTTGGTATCACAGTTATTTTGAAGACATGACATCATATTCCTAGCTCATAAGGGTGTCCTATATGATTTCCTATGTACATACAATGTCCATACAATGTCCATACGAGGGGAATAGGAACATTATATAGTTTATATATTAAAAATGATTTTTTTCATCTCTTTAATATTTTAGGCACCTTAGCATACACGGTTTTGCAAACATTGTTGCAAAAAAAGATTGATCATAATTGAATTAAATCATTATACTTTCATGTATATGTTGTTTCGCAATGTCTGCAAAGATGTTGACAAAGTTGTCTGCTACAGATTGTTATTATGTGGGAAAAGGTTATAGAACCAGCATAAACTCATTACTCTTTTGAAGCACAATTATAACTTTGCATTGATTGATAGATGTGTCATCGTTTAATAACGAGATCAATTTAGGAATTTAAATAAAAACAAGATTACCCCAAAACTAACTTAAAACAACTTACTCTATCGTTTTAAGAACCAGCAGGAATATATAACAGTTTTTAAAGCTCCAACGTTTTTGTCAAATAAATTGAGCCGGTCCACGAGAAAACCAACATTATGGACTCTGCATAATGTATCGACATAGATGAGCTTGGCCAATCTGCGCAGGCTAGCCCAGGTCGACCAATTCCGTCCCAGTAGGATAGATGTATAGAGTAATGATTCCTGGGACAGAAAATCCACAGGAGGCGAAAAGTGTCTGTACGGGTTAGCCGGGTCGATACTTTGCGCAGAGTCCACAATGTTGGTTTTTTCGTGGAACAGTGTATTTAGTACGGGGGTCAGATCACTGCAAGTAAATTCAGTAAGAATCAAATTACCTCATATGTTTCATGTCAATTACTTTAATTTTCCTTCAATATGAATTTCAATAACCAATCTTAATTCGATGATAACTGTAGTACAATTGTATTTCATGAACATTTACATTTGGATCTGTGGCTGTTCTGCGATAGAGTTATAGACATATCAATTTTGTATATGTATATGTGTACAAATGTATGTATAATTGTAACATTGAGTTGTTCATATGTTACACACGTTTGTTCATGTTTCATTTCATTATGTTTATGATTGAGGCCCTCATGGAAGATTGATGTATTATGTCAAATGAGTGTCCTCTCTAAATAATACTTTATTATTATTATTAATATGAAAAAGGCAAAGCCTCATCACGAGCACAGCGTCAATAATGGGTCTAACCTGTAGGTATATGACTACCATGATAAAGGAATCTGTTTCAAGCTGTACAAACTGAGACAGCTGTCGTGCACTATTCCTACTTTATCTCTTAGTGCAAAGTCAAATCTTCAACAATTTTAACATTCAATTCATCACATGAACATAATCAATACAGAAAGGTAAAAAAATAAATAGTGAAAACAAGTTTTCCTTCAATTAGGCTTAGTGACATAGTTTCTGGGTTAAAAGCAATGTTCAAAACTTCTATTCTGCCAAAGTTTCAGCATGTTAACATTAAATAAAAGAACAGCTGTCAGAGTGTTAACAAGATTTTCCTTTAATTTGGTCTAGTGACCTTATGTTTGACCCGACTTGACCAATATTTGAACTTGGTCTAGATATCAATAATCATCAGGCGAACATTCTGACAAAGTTTCAAGATGCTGAATCAAACCTTGAGGTCAAGCTGTTTACAAGATTTTTCTCAAATGTTTTTCTTTGGACCTCATTGTTGTTTTTATCCAACATGACCTGTTTAAGTCTAGATTTCACCAAAACACCAATTCTGACAAAATTTCAACATGTTAAAATAAACAAGAGGACCATGATGGTCCTACATCGCTCACCTGATTTAATCAAAATTAAAAAGTTTTCAGTGTTCTTTCCCCTATATGAGTCCATGAAAAACAAGTGACCCCCGGGGAGGCGTCATTTTTTTAACAATCTTGGTAGAGGTCCACTAGATGATGCTACATACTAAATATCTTTTAGACAAGATTTTTAAAGTCTATTCCCTATATGAGTATATGTAAAACAAGTGACCCCTGGGGAGGGGTAAATTTTGAACCCAGGGATAAAATTTGCACAATCTAGGTAGAGGTCCACTAGATGATGCTACATACCAAATATCAAAGGCCTGGGCCTTCTACTTCGAGATAACAAGATTTTTAAAGTTTTTCCCCTATCTATGTCAAACAAGTGACCCCAGGGCTATAATTTGAACAATCTTGGTAGAGGTCTACTAGATGATGCCACATACCAAATATCAAAGGCCTGGGTCCTCTACTTTTAGACAAGAAGAATTTTTTCTCTATATGAGTCTATGTAAAACAATAGACCCCAGGGGAGGGGTCATTTTGACCCCAGGGCTATAATTTGAACAATCTTGGTAAAGGTCCACTAGATGATGCTACGTACCCAAAACAAAGGCTTGGGCCCTCTACTTTTAGACAAGAAGATTTTTAAAGTTTTTCCCCTATATGGGTCTATGTAAAACAAGTGACCCCCGGGGAGGGGTCATTTTTGACCCCAGGGCTATAATTTGAACAATCTTGGTACAGGTTCACTAGATGATGCTATATACCAAATATCAAAGGCATGGGCCTTCCACTTTCAGACCAGAAGATTTTTTAATTTTTTCCCCTATATGAGTCTATGTTAAACAATTGACCTCGGGGAGGGGTCATTTTTGACCCAAGGGCTATACTTTGAACAATCTTGGTAGAGGTTCACTAGATGATGCTACATACAAAATATCAAAGGCATGGCCCTTCTACTTTCAGACAAGAAGATTTTTTAAGTTTTGGTTAATTTCCCCCTTTTGTGTTGCCGTGGCAGCCAAAGTTTTGCATGGAATAGAATTCTTTGAACATGTTTGAAAGAGATCCACCCAAAGAACATTCCTGTAGAATTATTTTGAATTGGTGTAGGAGGAGAAGTCATTTGTATGAAACTGTGAACGGACGGACGACGACTACGGACGGTGAAAGATCACAAAAGCTCACTATGCACTTCATGCATTGGTGAGCTAAAAATGCAGCATTCAAAATGTCTGAGTGTTAACAAAATGTTACTTCATTTTGGTCTAGTGACCTAGTTTTTGACCCACCATGACCCTTATTCTTACTAGGTCTAGATATTGTCAAGACAAACATTCTGACAAAGCCTCAAGCTGCTCAAGGCAAAGTGTGGTTTCTAGACTAACAAGATTTTCCTTCAATTTGGTGGAGTGACTTAGTTTATGACCCAACATGACCTAGTTTATGACAGAATATATTTAAACTTAGCCTAGATATCATCAAAACAGTTATTCTGAAAACATTTCAACATGCTTAAGTTTAAAATAAGGCATCCAGAGTGTTTTCAATACGTTCCTTCAAATTGACATTGAAACCTAGTTTTTCACCTCACAGGACCCAGTCTATAACTTGGCCAAGATTTGATGGAGTTGATTTTCTGATAAACTTTCATTCATATTGGATGTTGTAAAATGTTGCCTGTAGATTGTTCACAAGGCAATTGTTGATGGCGTGTGACCAAAGGACATCAGACAAAACCTGATCATAAAAAACACAAACTGTGCAATAAAAAAACAGGACTTCCTTTATATACTACATTTAATTAGATAAAACAAGCTTGATATGATTTTGATAAACTTATCCATTAATAAAGATTACCAAGTGTATGTATTCATTAGTAATATATGTAATCAGCTGAAGTTCCTCTCCTGTCCTGTCATAACAGCTGTAATTCCATCTGTAAATGGGTTTCTCTCAATATATTCCCTTGTTTGATGTAGATGCAGGAAGTTATATCCCACAGTCAAAGATGCATTCAATTTTCATTGTTTTGACAGGCACCAATGACCAAAGGGTATATCACTAACTGCTTATATGAACGTCTAATCTCCTATTATCGCCATAACGGCTGTGATTCCATGATTGTACAGGTTGATCTCAATCCATTTACTGTTTTGATGTGTATGCAGGAAAGAATATTACCCCACAGTCAAAGATGCATGATATTTTCATTGTATAGACAGGTACCAATGACCAAAGGGTATATCACTAACTGCCTATATGAACTTCCTCTCCCATTATCGCCATAACAGCTGTGATTCCATGATTGTACAGGTTGATCTCAATCCATTTACTGTTTTGATGTGTATGCAGGAAAGAATATTACCCCACAGTCAAAGATGCATGATATTTTCATTGTATAGACAGGTACCAATGACCAAGGGGTATATCACTAACTGCTTATATGAATTTCCTCTCCAGTAATCGCCATCAGAACTGTTATTCCATGATTGTATGGGATGTTCTAAATCCATTCTGTTTTAAAATAAAACTTGATGCAGAATATGATTGACTGCTGTTATAATAAATGACATCAGACAATAACTGCAAATAAAAGTGGCTTTATATAAAATAAAATGATAAATTAAAGAATGAGATTACAAACACTATTTATACCTTTTTTCTTTTAAATACACTAATATTAAAAAATAGACCAGAATTGAAAACAGTATACATGTATATTAGTTATGTCAAAAAGCCAAGCTTTGGGTTCTGCAACCAGTTTTGTTTTAGACCAGTTTGTACCTCTGTGCAGTCTTATCTAGATTATTCCTTTAAACAAGTGACTTTAAACTTGTCTTTTTTACATCAATTGTGAAACAAGCTTTAATCTTATTTTAATCACGCTCAATGTTCTGGAGATACAACCAGTTCTCGCCCAATTTGTGCGGAAAATCCCAATCTTCACTGAATTCTGACTCAAATATTTGGGGCATTTTTTTAAGAATTAGGTAGACTTTGAGGATTCCGGTGTATTTTGGTATTTTTATACATTTTTCATTTGAGTATATTTGGGCAAAGATGCTTCTATAATTTTTTGAAAGGGAGTCAATTCCCCACTTGTGTTCAGAAAAAGTAGCCATTTCATTGAGGGGTTTATACAGATATTGTTGACAATCAAAGATAAATCAACATTTTAATTGACATATGATTATTATAATTACTGATGATACAGATGTAACTTACATTTATGTTTATCTTATGAAGATGACATTTGACCTTTCAGCATAATTATGATGTTTGAAAGCATTGTGAAAGAAGGTCAAATTGTTGACAATATGCAATTATACTTCTCACAATGCTTTTGAATTAAAATCATTGTGCATTTTCTAATTCTTAAGATTTATTTGTTTTGCAAGATGTGGATTCTTTTAAAGCATCGCAGTGGTCCTGACGGCTTCCAGAATTCCCGACCCCAATTTCCTAAGAATAGTCGACCCCAATTTAGACCCAAGTTTATATAGGTGTGAACAGGGTCTTTCAAATAGTACTATTTGAAAGACCCTGGTGTGAATGGATGATGGTTATTTTGTTGTATAATCACTACATTTAGATAATGATTAATGTAATAATGATGTTTGTTTTAACATTGTTATAAATTATCCTATATCATCGTTTTCAAAGTATTCTTAAGATTTGAAGTATTGTTTGATAGAGGACATTTCCTCTTTTTCTCACAATCTTCCTTATTCATTAATATAACAATACCTTAGCCAGAAGTCAACCTGTCATGTACATATTCTCCTTTTCTCACCAAATGTTTTCAAAGTCGTCTGCAGCAGATTAACTATTTAGAACACATCAAGATCATTTAAATAATCAATCAACAGGTAAGTAAGTATCAATAATCAGTCTTTTGTTTTTGACACCTGTGTGTTAAACCATCCATTCACACCTATATAAACCGATAATGGGGTCGACAATTCTTTGAGTCGAGATTTATGGCTACCGTCCTGACATGCAATCTGCCTTGTTAAGATTAATTTTTGATTATCACATCCTTTTTTCACTTGTAAAAACATTTTTAATTTTTTTTGTTCAGAACACACAGCACAAGGCATGCCTATATAAAATCCGTCTCGGCCACGGATATGTGTCTCCAGTCAAGTTTCTTTTTTGGACACCCGATATGTCTCTTGAATACACTGGGGACGTTTCTTCTTTGGTTCTTTTAGCCTAAAAGGCTGTTAGTTTTAACTGATTAGCCATTATTCTTAAATATTCCGTCCATATTGCAAATGTGTTCACCACTAAAACATGAAGTGGATGCCATGCAGTAGACACGTAAGATATTACGTCATTAAATGTGTAAACAATCTGCACTCGAGAGCTTCCAAGAACACTTCTAAAAATAGATTTACTTTCTTATGTGCTATTTTTGTGATATTTATGCAGAGGGACTTAGGGTCATATTTATTTCTTACATCATACACTAAGCGTGGAAGTTTCGCATCACTAACGAAACAACACAAATAGTGATAGCTAGAATAAAGGAATTGAGAATTTAAAAGAAACTTTTTGCAGTTTAATGGCAAAATATCCCACCTTTCATCTTATATTTGTTGTCTGTCACACAACTGAACATTGTTTTAGTGTTTAGTTTAGTTTAGTTATAAATACATGTCTCTCATTTGGGTCACAGGTTGTATGTTCAACCAATTTTTGCATCGATCTCCGTCCAAAGGAGTTTTGTCAGAAGAACTGACGACTTTAGTAGGTCTGTGAAGCATTGTTATTGATCTAGCCAGTGCAACGAATTTACCACGAAGAGCATTTTAGGTCAGACAGTTATCCTAGCGCCAGGAACATCCGTCAATGAATGCAAAACATTCAAATTTACAATAGGTAGATCTTACCTACAAGAACGCCAGAATGATATTGTCTGTGTTAATATATGTCACGAAAACGAGAGGGATAAAAATTCTTACCTAAAACAAATGGTATCCTAGCCGATAGGTTCTGGTTATCAGCCTTTACTGTACATAAAAAAGTTATTGCCGTTATCTCGGGAACCAGCTTGATTTGGACGGATGTGACGTCGGCCGGATATGAATAAATGTCGGCCATGGTTCCCTGCTTTGTTCTATGTAATTCCATTTGGATTTCATGAGCTGGGCCGTTGTATCTTTGCACCCAAATTTTTTCCATACTGAATATAGAAAATTTCCCCTTATTAAGGTTAAACCTCATAACGAGCTATGCTCGTTATTATTATTATTATTATTATCATTATTATTATTATTATTATTATTATTATTACTATTATTATTATTATTATTATACTGAAGTTCGTTTATCTTCGGTTTTCTTGAATGAAACTCTTACTTATTTTGCCTGAAAGGTACATCCTTTTAAACAATTTCGGTTTCAGAAAAGACAAAATAAATAGAAATAAATATAGAAAGTTATATCCTTGTAGAATGAAATGAATCCAACATTTTCGTCCACTTTGTAAAACACTGTAACTCAACACTGACTTTGAAAACTTATCTATGATCCAACTATTTTCGATTGTATGGTATTGCTCCAATAATGCCATCCTTAGCTGATCTATGACAAGTATAGATAAACTATTTGTCGCATCTTGAAAGGAAAAACGAAAAGAAAAAAACACATAAAATCATACAAATATAACCGTTTGTTTGTTATACTTGGGAAGCCATTTTTTTAAATAAATGTATTTTTTCCTTGCATTGAATTCATAACAAAAAAAACAGTAAGTAATTTATTTCCTTGGAGAGTTGATACATTACTTAGATAAATAATCCTTCTGAGTGCGTAACTATGACCGATATGATATCCCTCCTGCAAGAATTCCAACCTCAGCTGATTTATGACCAGTAGAGGTAAACTAGTTTGCCTTAGCACGCATGCTGTTCGATCTACATACACAATTTCTTCAAAGGTGAATATCCATATCAGTCTGCGCGGAATCGCAGGTTAATCGGGTTTTACTTCACTAATCCAATATTCCTTAGCCCGTTTCCAAATTTCGACCTAGCTTGACGAATTCGAAGAAGATGACTTTTACATCATGGGGAAAAGAAGACAGTTGTATACTTTGCCACACCTATTTGAGTTATATTCAATGATGTTTCTTACATTTATACAGACTTTTCAAAATCTTAAGCTACACATATGCTTTATGCGAGAAAGGGTTAATTATTGTTAATTGACCTCAAGCTCGCCTAATGTACTTCGTTATCTGTGTTATCGTTACGATGTAAAGAATGGATGTTCTGTGGCTGTTTAATCTTTTACTGGTATATAAAAGGCTAAGCTCGCTAAAAACGATGGGGCGTCTTTTCTTTTATAACATGTTCATCCGCTTTTCCGAGCCACGATAGACCAGTCGGTATCGACGCCGGCTGTCATTCCTAGGATTGAGAATTCGAATTCCAGCTCGGCCAACCACGTTACGAAGTGCTAAGTTAATGCGACATGCATCATTTATCTTCCATCAATTGGCTGACAGGCTTTGTAAAAAAACACCCGTGTTTTGAAAGACATTTGTGTGAACTGCTTATGTGAAAAGGACAAGAAACTCATTGGTAGGTTAACTGGTCACTGTCATATGAGAGTCAAACTGCTGAAAACGCCGTTAAACCCTAATTGAAAGTACAGAGTCAATGAGGAGCATGTTTACCCTAGTAAGTGAAGTGTCGACTAGAAATTGAGCTAGTGAAGAATGTATGACATTTGACATGTCAGGGTCAAACAATTGCATTCGTAGTAAACACCAAGGATAACTGAAACAGAGCAAACTATGGTATTCATGGTGGTAAAACTTACATTTTGTTGAAGACGGTGATAAAACAATCAATAGTCTTTGTTTATTAAAAACTTTTAGTTCTTGTAAAAACAACCCGTAACATGTATCCAAATACAAAACTTAATCGAGGTTAAATACATTCTTAATGGATTACAGTATGATAGTTCTCCCCCATTTAACCTCTGTTCCGTTATGTATAGCTTTTAACTGCGTTCATCGTTCTTGTTACTCTAAACTTGAGTCAACATTTGCTGACAATCAGGACCGATATTAGAATGCATATTACTGCAGTTAACCTGGGTTTAAAATTGTAATTTGTAAATGTATATTACTGCAGTTAACCTGTGTTTAAAATTGTAATTTGTACATGTTCACGATTTTGTTATTACTGCAGTTAACCTGTGTTTAAAATTGTAATTTGTACATGTTCACGATTTTGTTATTACTGCAGTTAACCTGGGTTTAAAATTGTAATTTGTACATGTTCACGATTTTGTTATTACTGCAGTTAACCTGGGTTTGAAATTGTAATTTGTAAATGTTCACGTCACAATATTGGCAAAGTCTTTGTTTGATGTGTTTGCATGTTTCACTACTAAGCGTCTTATTGGACTAGTTCAAAAGCTACCGTGAGGATTTTCCTGTTGAAGAAATATAGCGGGATAACGCAAATACGATAACTAAAAACTCACGCTGATGAAAATCGTAAAAGAAAAGCTACTGAGAGACATGAAATAAACCCGTCAATTTATAAAAAGGTAAACGTTGGTTGTGTGAACAATCTAGATCCAGATCACAGTCTGATGGATGTATATACCATTCAATTAGTACAAACATACCCTTGTTAGAATCATCTGTAAACTTGTGTAGGTTATGATGGTCATGCTGATCTGAAGACTTCACTCTTCAGAAATGCCGACTTATACATTTTACCATGGATGGGCTCAAACATGAGAACTTCTATTTTTATTATCATTTATCCTGATTGAAAAAGAATGAGATACGCCACAAAGAAAAGTAGATTTATTCAAAATAAACTGTTTAATTGAATTATTTTAGTTGAACGTCGCTTTTCAATAATATTTCAGAAATATCACGTCGACCAGTTTACGTACATGTAACTATGTGTTACGTGCCTGTGTCGCGCCAGACCCCGCCAACATTTCTTTCTACTTGCAACCTCCGTATAAAGATGTGTTGCTGAAAGACGAATGATCCTAGTCAAACTGACTATTAAAAAAAACGGCGTTCAAACTCACGACCACTGGGTCAAAAGCCCATGTCTTTACCAACTGAGCCAATGTCTCTCGACTGGGTATGGGTTACGATAATATGAAAGCCCACATTGTTAAAAACCGTAAAAGAGTATCCACGGAGATAATATTATCTTTATAATCGTTTGATATTAATCCAGTTTACTTACAAGTACAATCTGTATAGTTTTTAAATTAAATTGTGTAACTATACAGATGTTTTTTTCAATTCGAGAATATTTTAGCGAAAGATAAATGACCTCTCAATAAATTCGTAGGAATATTTAGAGCACTGTCCTAATTTGCAAGTGTTTCTCACGTACACTAAATCTTCAATAGACGATCTTTAAAATCATCTACGCAAATATTTGGAAAATTGCCATAAATGAGCACATTGTAATTGAATGTAGTTATATGCATTGTGGTAAAAGGAGGTATTGTTCATCATTTTATATTTTTTTCTTTCAGCACACTTCTTTTCCAAGATCGTTTGATGCAGATACTATTTACGTCAACATGTGTTCTTACTTTGGAAAGTGTTATCTTCGATGCTCTTTAAAAGGAATTAAAATCACAATAAATGTATGTTATTACTTATTTAATCCATAAGAATGAAAATAACACTGTTGGCTGTGTAAACATCCACTATTTCCCATCACGAGGTATGTAATGTAAGACAGACAACCTCATCTCCACATCCAATATTTCAACTAGAAGCAATTTGTAAATCCACTACGATTTGTATCGGTGGATGCGACCAATCATTTCAATACTGGTTCGTCATAGTTGTGGAGGAATATATTGAACGAAGGAAAACCAACTTTAACGTAATTATTACTTCACGGCGTGAAATACATGTCTGTGCAGTCATGCTAGAAGGTCCAAACATATTCTTTTTTACAGTTTTCTAAATACAAGCGTCATTCGTCTTCCACCAATGGTCTAGCTTTTCGCTATGTTGAAAAGTAGCAAGTTGCATAGAAACACTCATGTGTGCAGTATTGGTGTGAGATAGCCAGAACACACATGAGTAGGTGAACTGTCCGCTGTGATACGACTGAAGAACTGATGAAAACGGCATGAAACCCCAATTAATTAATCGATCAATCAACATGTATCTGACACATTATATAGCTCATTTGAGAAAATAACAGAGTCAGAAAATATTACACTTTGCTTTACAGTCCATGGAATTTATTTCGATAATACATTGGAAGTTACGCTGCTTTCAACAGTAAATCAGTTTTCCTGGGTAAATTACCAGATCCGTTGGTATGACTATCCTGATGATACATCCTTCGTAATGATATTCACGCAACTCTGAGTGTCAATGGGGGAAGCAACTATTACCATTTACAAGGTGTTTGGTATGACCCGACGAGGTTCGAACCCTGATCTCGAGACGTACGTGGTAACCATTACACCACATTTATATTTTTGTAGCAAGTTAAAGTAGTAAGGAAGGGTACCAACGTAAGACATGTTGTGATAGGATCAACATAAAGGTAACCATATGTTTCTATTTAAACTATATATTAGAAGATGCACTGCCCACTGATTTGATAAGCTGATAGATAGCCAAGTCGTGGGTGTTAATTTCAGGTTAACATAACAATGATTTAGCACTATCATAATGGAAATACGTTTCAAATATCTCATTCAAGTAGTTTGTATGTGTAAATGGTGTTTTCAGTTATATCATGGCGTTTCCTTGAAAAGGTACCAGTACTTCTGGTCCATTTATCCGGACACCAGCGAGTTAGCCGTAATACTAACCTCGTAGCCTTTGGCGGTCAATGATATGTGCGAATGTAGTATCACTTATATTAGAATAACGCAACCTTCTTTGAAGTCAGATTTCAGATTTTAATGGATTTTAGTTATTTTCATATCATAAAACATTTAAATCGGAGACCAATTTTAACTAAATGCGACCGATACTTGATGTTTACGGTGGTATTAATTGTTCTACCAGCTGATCATCCTATTTCAAACCACGAGTTGAACAGAGGAACAAAAATGCTATCGTTTTCAACTGACAATAGACAATGACAATATTTTATTGACGTAAACACAATAGATTTTAGTCAAACAACACCTCATAGTATTATATACAATACAAAAATGTACAATCAATTACAATAAACATGAAATATGCACAAAATCGAATGTTTATCATTCAAGATAGATAAATGGATAACACTAAATAAAATAAAAAATAGAAAAAATCCTCGATACATGTACAATAGTTTATTTTACAGTAGTAATGTGTTACTGTATATTATTAATAAAACTATTTCTACGGATACAAATGGACTGCAATCAGTGAAAAACGGGTTTTGAACCCCCTGTAACTAATTGGTAAACAGTGTAAGATTGGTTTTCACAGAGCACCAATTAATAAAGACCTGAATTTAGTCCATAATGTTAAAGTGTTATTACAATACCATTATTAAGTTCCTTCAAATATTTGTCTAAGGTAAATCTCCTTTTTTGTAATGTTGTCTTTATTTGTGTCTTGATTTTATAGTTTGATAAAATGTTAATTCATGCATCTCTGAAATAGAGTAAAACGAATGGATTGTTCCTGTCTAGCCAGACATTGTAGTCTATTGAAATAATAGTAGTCATCAATCCCAGACGATAGTTGTACGTGCCAAATAGTAGATATCCACGCAACTGTTGTTTAACGTTGAAATCTTTAGATGACGTAGGACGTAGAACCTGGGTAACTTATGTGAAAAACTTACTTTTTTGAAACGGTTTTATTTAACAGAAGGTTGGAAACGTGAATCAGTTTATGGGATGTTTTAAAGAACGTCTAATAGATTGTTTCAAACAAGATTGGCTTGGACGTATCAATTAATATGGTGGCTGTCTTCACTAAAAACATTATAAGTCTCTATTTATTACAGAAAACTATCTACTTATAGACATGTCGCTTAACCATAAAATTGCTTTATAAAATTTCGTTGCTCTAATCATGAGTTTAGAATTGAGACTGATCGCCATAGCAAATTTACTCGGGAAAAAAATATATGTTTGTACCGCTTTTAAAAAGTTAATCATATCTTTACCGAGTGTGAATATGATGTATTTCTCCCGTGTGAAAATGTCCACGAAATCAGACAGCATTTTCTTTTCACCTGGTATAAAACTTGTACTAACATTACTAGTTTCATGATTTCAGGAAATCTGCCATCGTTTGAAAAACCCTATAGTTATCTCGTAAACTGTAAATGCACTATTCACCCTTATTACGTTGTATATTTATGTGTATTGTATGTACATGATTGCAATAAAAGTTTTGTACTTTGTTGTATTTATTGTGTGCCACTTTAATCAACACTTACTTATACGGTAACGTTTGACACTATATCTGTAGCAGAAGACATTTTGGAAACATTTAAGAAAAATATGGAAACTTTGATGAGAGTTTAATTTGGAAGAAGACAACAGTGTGGCATTGGGATAATTTGCTCACTATTTCCTAATAATCTAGACCAGGAAAATAAATGTTCAGAATGCGGCAAAACATTTCAGGAAGAGCTGGTCCAAATTCTATCTCATTGTACTTTAATAGCAGCGGTAAAATCGTAGTTTAGATTTTAATTATTAACAAAATATGGTAATACTTTTCTTAATGATCTTTTTGAACGTTATTCCGTATCAGCCGGGCAACCCTTATTCTTCAAGGAAACATATTCTCTTCTGGGAAATATGTTGTGATTCTCATCCCTGTACAGTTCTATAAGTCAGCCTAATATTTATCTATATCCACATTTGTATGATCCCTGTACAGTTTTATACGTCATCATACTATTGATATATATATATATATCCACTTTTGTATGATCTCTCTACAGTTCTATAAGTCATCCTAATATTTATATATATCCACCTTTGTATGATCCCGCTGTTTTGCTCTATACGTCATCTTAATATTTATCTATATCCGTATGTGTATGATCCCGTTGTATAGTTCTATAAGTCATCTTAATATTGATCTATATCCGCCTGTGTATGATCCCTCTGTATAGTTCTATATGTCATCCTCATATTTATCTATATCCACCTTTTATGATCCCCGTATATTTATATAAGTCATCAGATTATTTATATATATCCACATTTGTAAGATCCCTCTGTATATTTATATAAGTCATCCTAATATTTATCTAGTTCCACCTTTGTACCATCCCTGTACAGTTATATAAGTCATCCTAGTATTCATATATATCCACCTATGTATGATCACTGTACATTTCTATAAGTCATCATAATAGTTAACTATATCCACTTTGTAAGATCCCTGTAGAGTTCAATAAGTAATTCAAGATTGTATCTATATCCACATTTGCATGATCCCTGTAAAAGTCTATAAGTCATCCTATAATTTATCTATATCTACCTTTGTACGATCCCTGTACATTTATATAAGTCATCCTAATAATGATCTATATCTTCCTTTGTACAATCCCTGTACAGTTCTACAAGTAATCCTAATATTTATCTATATCCACCTTTGTATTATCCCTTTACAGTTCAGTGAGTATTCCTAATATTAAGTTATATCCACCTTGGTATGATCCCTCTGTAGTTTTCTATAAGGAATCCTAGTGTTCATCTATATCCACCTTTGTATGATCCCTCTGTACATTTATATAAGTAATCCTAATATTTATCTATATATACTTTTGTATGATCCCCTGTGACAAACCAGTATCTCATTAAGGGTAATGTTCCCTCCCCAAGGGCACTGCATCTTGACTGCCAGGAGCTGGGAAAAAACCCGTACACCCCGTCTCATATCGCAATAGGTCACTGCGGATTCTTGTATGAGGACTCCGGAAGACCCTTTATCGTATGACACGTCTTCAAACTAATCTTTCCACTGTAAAAGTGCAAATAGTCCACAGACAATTAATACGATTTACACGTAAAACACACGTTATTTGTCTCCATAAATCTGTAATAACGAGTCTGTCTGGGTCGTATAATGACAGCAATTTGATATTACAAAATGTACCTATCGTGACCTTTAATTATGTCACGCGAAAACCAACATTCGCAGTTATCAGAGTCATGACACGCGAGAAACGACTGTTCGTGTTTTAATTCGTTGATTGAATTTTAACGCCGATGTCAAGTGTTGTTCAGTTTTATCGTGTAGGTAAGATAACCAAACGTGTGTTTCCTAGAGCTACGAGTGTTATACCGGTGTTCAACGTTAGGACTATTATACCGGTGTTCAACGTTATGATTTTTATACCGGTGTTAAACGTTAGGATTGTTATACCGGTGTTCAACGGTATGACTAGTATATCGGTGTTCAACGTTAGACTATTATACCGGTGTTCAACGTTAGGATTTTTATAACGATGTTCAACGTTAGGAATGTTTTACCGGTGTTCAACGTTAGGAATGTTACACTTGTGTTCAACGTTATGAGTGTTATACCTGTGATCAACGGTAGGATTGTTATACCGGTTTTCAACGTTAGGATTATTATACCGGTGTTCAACGTTATGATGTTTATACCGGTGTTCAACGTTATAATTGTTATACCGGTGTTCAACGTTAGGAGTGTTATACTTGTGTTCAACGTTATGATTGTTATACTGATGTTCAACGTTAGGACTATTATACCGTTGTTCAACGTTAGGACTATTATACCGGTCTTCAGATTTTGTTATCTTTTTACTTTGACAATTCAACCCAATTAATCAGCATATTAAAATTAACCGAGACTGGATCTCGTGCAAGTCATAACAAAGAGTAACGCAAACGCAATTTGACGCTTCTGCAATATACAACTGTTGAATACTTTGTGGCAAAGGTAAATCATTCTCAAATAGAGCTCATTATCAGCAACTTTTCCTTTTACTACAATATATCAATTTTGTGTTCGTGTAATCAGATTTTTACTAATAGATAAATTCCCTGATTCCACCTAGATAAGTCGTCTCCAGCGGATTTATTGTATGTAGGATGAGGTTTAAGAGATGATCAGATAAGAATCGTAGTATGATTGTATGGTTGTAAGGTTATAAGGTTGTATGGTTGTAAGGTTGTATGGTTGTATGGTTGTATGGTTGTAAGGTTGTATGGTTGTATGGTTGTAAGGTTGTATGGTTGTAAGGTTGCAAAGGTGTATGGTTGTAAGGTTGTATGGTTGTAAGGTTGTATGGTTGTATGGTTGTAAGGTTGTAAGGTTGTAAGGTTGTATGGTTGTAAGGTCGTATGGTTGTATGGTTGTATGGTTGTAAGTTTGTATGGTGGTATGGTTGTATGGTTGTATGGTGGTATGATGGTATGGTTGTATGAATGTATGGTTGTATGGTTGTATGGTTGTAAGGTTGTAAGGTTGTATGGTTGTATGGTTTTATAGTTGTAAGATTGTATGGTTGTAAGGTTGTATGGTTTTAAGGTTGTATGGTTGCATGGTTGTAAGGTTGTATGGTTGTAAGGTTGTAATGTTGTATGGTTGTAAGGTTGTATGGTTGTATGGTTGTATGGTTGTAAGTATGTAAGGTTGTAAGGTTGTATGGTTTTATAGTTGTAAGGTTGTAAGGTTGTAAAGTTGTATGGTTGTAAGGTTGTAAGGTTGTAAGGTTGTAAGGTTGTAAGGTTGTAAGGTTGTAAGGTTGTAAGGTTGTAAGGGTGTAAGGGTGTAAGGTTGTAAGGTTGTAAGGTTGTAAGGTTGTTTGGTTGTATGGTTGTAAGGTTGTAAGGTTGTATGGTTGTATGGTTGTAAGGTTGTAAGGTTATAAGGTTGTAAGGTTGTAAGGTTGTAAGGTTGTATGGTTGTATGGTTGTATGGTTGTATGGTTGTAAGGTTGTAAGGTTGTAAGGTTGTAAGGTTGTAAGGTTGTAAGGTTGTAAGGTTGTAAGGTTGTAAGGTTGTATGGTTGTAAGGTTGTAAGGTTGTATGGTTGTAAGGTTGTAAGGTTGTAAGGTTGTAAGGTTGTAAGGTTGTAAGGTTGTAAGGTTGTAAGGTTGTAAGGTTGTATGGTTGTAAGGTTGTAAGGTTGAATGGTTTTATAGTTGTAAGGTTGTAAGTTTGTAATGGTGTAAGGTTGTATGGTTGTATGGTTGTATGGTTGTTAGGCTGCCACCCAATGTATCATCGCGAATAACTCGTCCGTTTCCAATATGTAGTATAATGTATGGTTATAAGGATGCCAATGTATCATAGGAAATAACTCGTCCATTTGCAATATGTTTTTGCCGTTTCTTTCACTCCTTTAACAAAGCATGACTAGCTTTTGTGTATATCATAGAGTGAGCATCGATTGATTGGAGTTTAACGCCGTTATCAAAACTGTTTCCCGGTGACATTAAGCATCCCCATGCGTATCCATGTGTGATATAATAACGTAACACCAAGCCAAATAGAGTTTCCAAGTTGTAATAAGTAGAATGTCTAAACAGGCCTAATGCATAGTGGTAAACGAACTGCCACATCTCAGAAACGCACTGAATGTATAAGGTATATGCCGGAAGCATCCCACTCGCATATCTACGCAAATTGGTTTTAACTATCATTTAATTGCGAATAAGTATGTACCGCTAAAGGACAGTACTTGCTATTTAATAACAAGTAATGTGCGTATAGCAAAATGCGACTAATATATATTGAACCCTTGCAAGACCCTTGTTTAATTTGGCATTAGCCATACGATAAGGGTAGAACATCAATATTGTTTTGCAATACTTTTCCAAGATGTGTATTACAGTCCTCTGCAGATGTGTTGTATTTTGAAAAGGGTAACCCCTACCTTGTACAGAGCTATATAATTATTATGAAGTTATATTTTAATAAGTGTGACTTTTTATATTACTAAAGACGTTCGATACCTTATAATAAAGATACATGCACGTTATTATAAGTTGCCTGTTTTGCATAAAGATCAGGATGAATTCGATGTTGTAGAGTAAACAAGTACATTTAGACAATCGGAACTGAGCAGTTTTCCGGTGACCAGTGTTTAAATAGAAAAGTACTATTGCAGACGCTACTTAACTCTTTCCCTCACACACATATGCTTTCTGACGTCCCTGCAGCCAACACATTTTCAAAACATTGTGGCCAAATATTTTACTAGTTTATCTCCATATGATTCCAAAGTCGTCGGCTGCAGAATTGTTTTATTTTGGAAAGTGTTAAATAACACGTGCACGCATTTCGAACAACCGTCGAGGAACGCCCGAATATCGAATAGTAAACACCTATCTGAACGGAAGGTGCATGTAGGCGTATGATTTGGTTTGGCAGACATTTCACAGTGTTTAGCGACTATAATAATAACTTACATCATAACTCCTTCAACAATGAATACTCTTCAATTTGGAGAGGAAAGTTTGCATTATATTAACGATCTCGTTGAGCTATTGCCGATGATAATATATAAACCACACGTGAGCTGTCTTGAAAAGAGGTTCGTTTCGGGTGTTTAATATGCATCATTTGAAAAGCATTTAGGACGCATCGGGCAAAGGGGTTGATTTAAAGTGTCTGCATTATAACACAATATAACTGCATGTGGACGTTTTCACTAAGTCCTAACACATCGAGCTAGTCGAAGCAACCAATCAAATTGCAATCAAATTGCAGGTTTTGTCGAACGCTCGCCGAGCTCGCCGAGCACTCGATGTGGAAACAGAACTGTCTGTGCATTCATGCTTTATAAACGTATCTTGAAAACATTGATGTAAGTTTAACGCGTGTGGAAACAGAACTGTCTGTGCATTCATGCTTTATAAACGTATCTTGAAAACATTGATGTAAGTTTAACGCGTGTGGAAACAGAACTGTCTGTGCATTCATGCTTTATAAACGTATCTTGAAAACATTGATGTAAGTTTAACGCGTGTGGAAACAGAACTGTCTGTGCATTCATGCTTTATAAACGTATCTTGAAAACATTGATGTAAGTTTAACGCGTATGGAAACAGAAATGTCTGTGCATTCATGCTTTATAAAATCGATGTAAGGTTAACGCGTGTGGAAGAACTGTCTGTGCATTCATGCTTTATAAAATTATCTTGAAAACATTGATGTAAGTTTAAAGCGTGTGGAAACAGAACTGTCTGTGCATTCATGCTCCATAAGAGTATCTTGAAAACATTGATGTAAGTTTAACGCGTGTGGAAACAGAGCTGTCTGTGCATTCATGCTTTATAAAAGCATCTTGAAAACATTGATGTAAGTTTAACGCGTGTGGAAACAGAACTGTCTGTGCATTCATGCTTTATAAAAGCATCTTGAAAACATTGATGTAAGTTTTACGCGTGTGGAAAAAGAGCTGTCTGTGCATTCAAACTTTATAAAAGTATCTTGAAAAAACCCTGATTTGACTAATATGGTAAGGTCAGATTAAACTGCGTTCATGCACTGGTAAATACCTTACAGTAGGTTTTTTTTGCGGAGCGTCTCTCTTATACACATGTGTAACAGAGTCCAGCTCCTCAAAATCCATTCACGTGACATTTGTAACGAACTCGGATGGATAAAGCTATATCAGCTCATTCATACAATCTTATCCAAATCGGCAGGGTAGTATAGCCTGATCATTGTCCATGCTGTTCTCTTATTTCTGAAGGCCAATTTTCCTGTGGCGTGACTTATATAGAGCGTTAACTATCTCTGTTATCAGTCAATTGGGGAATCAGTATACAATCTGTAGGAGAATAACTAAAACAAGATTTAACCCTTTCCTACATACGACAAAATATAGCAGAGAACTTCGAAAACATCTCTTTAAATATAAGAATAATTTTAAACTAAATTGAAAATAGTATGGCAAAATGAGTAAGTGTTCATCAAGGGAAAGATTTACACTTGTCACGATGTTTGTCAAAAAACGTCTGGTGAAGATGAGACAAAAGGTGCATGTATCTGGGAAAGGGATACCAGATGTCTATGTATGGAAGATTAAACTTTTTTTCTATCTGCAAATATGTTCTAAATGTACGTATCTGGTATTATATTGTTGGTTCTTAAACACACACATAAGACGTCTATATTGAGTACCGTAACAGTTTATGATTGTTTGGTCTTGATGTAAGCCGCGTGTCTAGAGCTATGTTCGAGATGCTGTTAGGAAACAAAGCGTCGGTTTGAAATCATCTCACCATACTGATAATGTTCTCTCATATGTCGTTAAGTGGTCATTAGCTGTAGACAATTCTTTATGATTGCAACATAACAACACGATCATTGTCCGGAAATAAACCATTACGAGACCGTCTGGATGGTTAAAGTACACCCATTACAGTGCACTTGTCTCTGTCCTTTATATCAAGGTGATATACAACTATCTTTTTAAATATTGTCAAGCTGAATTCCTGTTAGATACGAAAGGGTGGTACAACTTATTCATTTGTCATTTATATCTAACTGGTAAGGCAGTGAATTCCCGCAATTTGTATAACCACCATTGTTTAATAAATTATTTCGAATTAATTTATCGAAGACGAACTAGTTGGCATTCATGAATAGCGTATGATCAGATCGGTATGTCCTTCTGTCAAAAAATATCAGAATTTATATGAGCTAACAGAGGCTTCCAAAAGACTTAGGTAATTAGTTTATTTAAACTGTATAGATCTTGAACAGACTTTCCGGATGGATAGGCGGATCTTAATATACACTGTTTACAAAAGGCAACTTGTAAACTCTCCCATGGACAGGATTATTACGAATTTGTGAGATTAATTTCTATATTTATTTATTTATGTGTAGCCAAAAAACGATGTCTAAAATTTAAATACAGACTGCCCTCCTTGGCGCTAAGGGTTGTGGGGTTAGCATTACATCTGCCTGGTTTGGGACAGGATAAATGGACCCAAATAACTGGTTACTTATCAAGAATACGCCGTGATATAACAATGAAAAGCGGCGTAAATCAGCAAACAATAAGAATGCACGGCGATTCTAGTCTTGAACTATACTACTTGCAAATGTATGTTTATGTCTTGCATTACGGCAAGCGCAAATGAGCGGCGCTCGCCCCGTAAACAAAGCGTACGGGATTTGCAAACATTGTTTATATTAGATGATCGCTATCCTTTACTAATTGTAGCTTCATACTCATTAGAGAAGGGGATAATGTATGGATGAGAGAGTATATGAGAGTGCGTGTGTTTGTGTGATTGACAGAGACATTGACAATTATATAAACTATTTACTCATAGAAGGGGTCAAGAAACTTCTGTTAACCAGTGTGCATTTGAATCCTTCTGTTATTAGATGATCATAACTAACTTTGTCCTCACGATAAATAATTACGTTAAGGTTGATTCTCTCAGGGCATCGGTAAAACGGTGTTTATTAATTCACATAAAGTACGATAAATGTTAACACAGATTGTGTTTCAAATTTCAAAGTATTTAATTACCTACTTACCGTGCTGTGTGAAGGATTCATTTTATAAGTTTGAAGAATGCTTTACACCGCCCACGTATTGTTTCGCCATATTGGCTGAGCACCGGTATTGCAGTCGGCAACGACGCGGTCTCTCACTTTAGAGGTTGTGATTTCAAACTCTAGCTAGGCCAACATTCTTTCCGACGGTTGACAGAATTCAGTTCGACAAGCGACAAGCGTCATTCATCTTCCATCAAGAAGCTTACAGTCTATGTGGACAAGCAGCAAGTTGAATGGAATGGTTGGTGTGTAGAATGCTGGTGTGAAAAAGCCAGGAACAACATGGGTAGGTGAACAGTTCGCCGTGATATAACTGAAATATTGTTGAAAACGGTGTTGAACGACAACAAATCAACAGGCAAAAACATGTTAGAGTAGTAATTTTCGTTGAACATTCCATGGAACGTTAGACCTTTCCCACATACAGCAAATTTAGTTCAGACAATTTTGAAAACATTTGATCAGAAATATGAAAAGTTTATACAAATGAAAGTATGCTTATTGAATGAACCTATACATATTGTGTCGAAAGAGAAACTGCTCATATTGGTGACCATACATACATGGAACGTATTGGTCCCTTATAAGGAAGTGATTTTAAGATATTTCGTTTACATTTGAAATCCATTGTCCCCTTACGACGAATATGCAGTTTACGAATTCGAAAGTATTTAGAAAAATAAGTAAACTATTTTTAAAATAATATATAAGTGTAATTCTTACATTTGTACTGAGCAGAAACAATCAGATGAATTGAGGACTAATCATTGTCACAATATTTCTTCTGTTGCATTTTTTTTATTCAAACGGCATCTGATACAGATGCACTAAAAGCGTCTGGTATCTGGGAAAGGGTTTGTAGATTAAAATAGGAAATAATGCAACACCCTGTTCATAATGAATAGGCGAAAGCGAGTTTACTTATGATCAAAGATGATATGTGTTTATAGTTAAAATCTTTGTATCTATCTTTCTCAAGTGTAATGTTAATTGCCCCTTCTGTTGTTTTCTCATTGCGTTAGCCAAAATTACTTCAACAGAATCTCATTATTCATATTGAATATTTGTCGCGTCATTTGATTAAGGGACTGGTTGTTGTTTTTGAAAAATGGAAGACACCGAGCTTTTGCATACGTACAGTCTGACACATAGAATACCGAAAAAAGACTCTGGAAGTGGTTGTAAAAAGTAATAGGTCAGACAGGACTGTAGGGTTATTATGACGACTGAAACACAGGTATCAGGTTAAATGAAATAGAAAAACTCACCCTGGAAACGACGTGACAAGACTGGGGGATTATGTTGAAAGCGGCCTTAAACTCCGCACAATCAATACACATATAGCCTGCACTATTCATTTAGACATTTAGCAATGACCTTTGATCAAAACACCCATCATGTTGAACCGTCCATACACAAAATGTACAATTTGACTTTTGTAATCGGTAAAGGACTAGACCAGCATCTTGTCCGTTGATTCAAATCTAGATCATCACTTTTCACAGATTACCAAAAAGAATTTTCTTATGCTTCTGGTGAGGTTTTTTTTTTTTATGAAAACTCGTACCCTTTTATTTGGACTGAAACAATTATTCCTGATTTGTTAATGCCTTTACTTAGACTCGCTTTTATACTTCTATAATATATTTACAAAGAAATAACTGAACTACAGTTTAAAAAGGCATACAAGATATCAACATAATTACGATACATTAAACGTAAACCATTTGCCTCATACGACAATTCTGAAGCAGACGACTTTGACTAAAAGTGGAATACATTGTGGCAAAAGGAGAAATTGCTCGTTTTGAGCAATTTCTGTTTTTGTCATTATGTTTTCAAAAGGCTGTCTACAGTAGAGGCGTCAGAATGCCTTTATATGAGGAAGAGGGTTAATCTAAAAAAAAATCTTTTCTCTGAAGAAATTTGATAGGACAGTAGACTCGACTCGTCTATTGACAGAAAATCGAGGGGAGTTAGTCAGGACGAAGGAAATAAGAACGTGTAGAACCCTTTCTCTTTTTCCCTTGATTTATCGTAATCAAAAAACTGTCTCCTGCAGAGGCGTCAGAAAGGGTATATATGACGGAAAGCGTAAATGGATCATGCGAACTCTGAAGCTTACTACGAACCTGTATATAAGCACAATCTCACCTAGAGTTTTATAAACCAAAAATACCAACACGATCTTTGGACTAAATAAAAGCTGTTTACACGGAATAATTAGTTCAGCCATGGCAGTCAAAAACTCCAGTAGCTCAGTCGGTTGACAATTCGGGCTGTCAATCCAGGGATTGTGAGTTCGAACTCTAGCTCGGCCAACATTCTTTCCGACGTTTGACAAAATTCTCTGTGACAAGCGTCACTCGTCTTCCATCAATGGGCTAACAGTCCATGCGGTGAATGTTGTGAGAAAGACAGGAAACACATTCCTCGGTGTCAATAACGGCGTTGAATCACAATCAATCAACAGGCAAAAACATGTAAGAGAAGTCTGTTTTATTGAACATTCCATGAACTGTTAGCCCTTTCCCACATACAGCAAATTTATTTCAGACAATTGTGAAAACAATTGGTCAGACATATGGAAAATTTATGCAAATGAAAGTATAAGTATTGAATGAACATATAAATATAGTGTCGAAAGGGAAACTGCTCATTTTGGTGATCATAAATACAAGGGACTCATTGGACCTTTATAATCCGGTGTTCAATTCTATCGACTAAAATGCAGTTTACGAATATGAATGTATCTCGAAAAATAATTAAACTATTTAAAAATATATATACATGTACGTATAATTCTTACATTTGAACTAAGTAGAACACATCAGATTGTTATAATATGTATTCTGTTGCAGTTATTTAATCAATCGACATCTGATACAGATGCACAATAAGCGTCTGGTATGTGAGAAAAGATTTGTAGATGAAAATAAGAAATAATTCAACACCCTGTTATACATAGGCGAATGTGAGTTTACTTATCATCAAAGATGATGTGTTTTTATAGTTAAAATCATTGTGTTTATCTTTCTAAAATGTAATGGTAACTACCTCTTCTTTTGTTTTATCATTGCGTTAGCCAAAATTACTTCAACAGGAACTCATTATTCATATTGTATATTTGTCGCATCATTTGATTAAGGGACTTGTTGTATTTTTGGAAAATGAAAGACTCAGAGCTTTTGCATACGTACAGTCTCAAAAATAGACTTTGGTAATGTTTGTAATAGGTCATTGGGCACAGAGGACTGTGGTGTAAGGATTATGACTGAATCACGTTCGTCAGATTAAATGGAACAGAATAACTTACCAAGGACACGGCGTGCCAATACTTGGTGAAACTGTTGAAAGAGGCGTTAAACAACGCACAATCAATACACATATAGCTTTAACTGTTTAAAGACATTTGGTGATGATCTTTGACCAAAACACCAATCATGTATGTTTGACCGTCCATATAAAAAATGTACAATTTGGTTTTTATATTCAGTATAAGAGAAGACCAGCCTGTTGTCAGTTTATACAAATCTAGATCAACACTTTTCGCAATATACAAAAATAAATGTTCTTAGGCTTCTGGTGACTTTTATGAAAACTTGAACCCTTTTGTTTAGACTGACTCAATTAATCCTGATTTGATGCCATTACTTAGAATCACTAATATCATTCTAGAATAAGTCACGTCAATCGTTTTGGGGTCTTAACCCATCAGTGTACAGTGACGCCTATACTACCGTAAAGTCTCACGAGAGCGGTCACTGTCTTTCGTCATGTAGTTTATTCCTACAGAGGCATAATTTTACTAAAACAATCTTGAACTGTAGCCTCATCAGTTTTACGCAAATTTACGTTCATATTACCTTCATAGCAATCACCACAGCGAATATGTGCTGTTGTTATTTGATCTGTACGAATAATTGGTGTATGTGATTCTGTTATATCGACTCATTGTAAATATAGACATACTTAATACAATCAATCAATCGTTAACAAGTAAAATAAGGAGCACCTGGTTTGCATTACAGCCCCAATGTAAGCCTCTCGATAACAGTAAAGACCACTCTTGTCTTTGATAAAATTTGATATTATTTTCAACCCGCCGAATGTCAATTTTCTAGTTACGAAGTTCGTATTATGTTCAATTAGTTTGAGAACTTATTACAATTGTAGAAAGTTGTTGCATATCTTCCATCAAAATAACATCGAAATTAAGTGGTATGTTAGGATGTCTAGTTTTTAAATTGTTTTCCCGGGATTTAACATATCTAGGCCTCTTCTGCGATTTCCAGGTAATTGCATGCGAGTAAAATTGTGTCATAATGTCGTCTACTTCAAATGCATGAACATTCTTCTACATGTTGGAAATGGTTTAGAAGTTTCTAAGAAACCTCTCTGACTCTTGATCGACCAGTCGGATATGCGGATTCTCACATCGATTTACATCGGCACTGCTCGCACGTGCTTTGTGTGCAGGTTTATTTGACTTCAAAAACTTTAGACGAACATTAAATTACTAATGCTTGGTTTTCATAAAGCGCTGCTAAAGTATACGTTAACTCTTTCCGACACACATATACATAAGCCACATATGACTTTAAAAAAATCTAGGCAAAAGTATGGAAACGCTCTATAAATGAAACAATAATTAATTGAAAAAAAGCTGTACCCATTGTGGCATAAGTAGACATTGCTTGCTTTGAGGAATTTCTCCTTTTCTCACAACATTTTCAAATTTTGCCTGCTTCATATGCGTGAAAATGCGTTTACATGTGGCGATGAAATAAGAAGTTTCTCAGAACACTGTGACTCTTGATAGACCAGTGGAGATCAATGCACATATTTATTGTTGAAACGGCGTTAAGCCCTAATCAATCATAGCAACGTTACTCCACCCACGATTACTCTCTGGTGACCGGTCACCCTCCCACAACGACTATTAAACCATAAAACAATGTCACTAATAAACATTGTGTCTGTCGTCAGAAATAATGAATAGTCGGAATTAAAAATAAGTTTTGAAAAAAAGAAATTCAAAACCAGCATGGTATACTGTTTCTCCATAAAATATACACGGATAAGGTCTCTCAAATAGACGTATGACCATGGTTGCAATAGCATGCGGAAGACAACGGTTCGTGTCTCTGCTTATCGCGCATACGACTCTTAATGTAGTTTTTGCAGTCTTCATCAATAATATTCTCCTCAATAAAATGCAAATGTGTGTTAAGTTTACCAGATCATAACGACTGTCTGAAAGTTTCAAAAGAGTACAATGTCAACAAACAGTCTCCAATGCAGCAGAGAGATGAGTTTATTTACAGAGTTTAACAACTGTGGTCGCCACTGTGTTATACAATCATTTCTCTTGTGATAAAAGCAAATTGTTTGAATACCTTTCTGCGTGTATATTAACATAATCCGACGGGATTAGCACTTCACTATGAGTTATATTATTAGAAGAATCCTCGAATCTTCTGTAAAAAAGAATCCACTGTGATCCTTAGCTCGGATACTGCAATACTAGCATTAATTAAGATTATGTTAAGACTGGTTTTCGCAAATCGTGGCTCATATACATTTATTATCCACGCTGTAAACCTTGATATCCGATATATTTTTGGCCGACCCTCTGTAGTTCTGTTTTTTGCATTGTTGACTGTCAATCCGCGGGTTGCGAGTTCAAAACCCAGCTCTTTTCAACGTTTGATATAATTTAATGTGACATGCATCATTCGCCTTTCATACATGGGTTACAGCCATTTGCTTTAAAGACTGTTATGTAGAATACTGTTGTGTGAAAGCCTGGAAACACGTTAAAAGATTAATTGATTGCCGCGATAAGACTGATGCATTGTTGAAATCGACATTAAATTGTACTTAATCATAATAATCAAACAAATTGTTTGTGTGCAGTTTTCATCTAAAAATTAAAATGTAAACTAATTTATTTTTAGATCACGACATTTGAATAATGTCTACAGCAAAACAATTTATATAATTTTGTCGCTTGTCAAATATATAAGTATTTCATTATTCATGTTTTTCCCATTATTTTAAGTCATATAAACTCATATCAATATATCGCTTGTATGAGATTATTAAGTGCCTTCGTAGATGTATCCCATGTTTATATGTTAACCCTTATCCCAGTAAACTCGACTTTCAACGACATATTCGAAAGTATGTTATGTACACCTTTCAACTATAATTGCGAGCAATGCAGACAGGGATCAGCATACCCGTTAGTGCAGTACCATCTTAGTTTACATTATTTGCTCATTATTTAAAAGTTTTTTAGGAAAAACAAGTCCATAAACATAAAAGCAAACATCAAAATATTCAGGGGATGTGATGCCATTTATAGGCAATCAGCGGGATAATATTTAATGTTTCCATATAAAACAACGTTATGGTGTCATATATATTTTTACGCCTCCGATGGGTTCTCGAAACAATTCCAACACAAAGAAAAAAATCACCTACGAAAGCATTGATGTTACGGAACATGTCATAAATATAAGCTACGACAGGCATAAACTGCCTACTATTAGAAAAGATTTAAAAAATGCTTGATTTGAATTCACTGTCAAATCAGTTTACATTAATTATAGCGGCATAATAGGATTCAGAATCTGCGAAGAGGTCAAAGTCAGGCAAGCCTGTGCACAAGCTGCTGTTTAACAACCGTTTTTACTCTACACCAGCTCTAATATATAAAGTTTCTGACGATGTAATATAATGTTAACCCCCAAAAATCATACCATGACAATTGATACACTGTGTCACTTTTTCTTTGTAATTGTTGTGTTCTCTTTGTTATTTTGGCTACACTTTCGGAGTATGCTAACTGTTAACCCCGCTATTATAACTATATTTATGCAGTTCACATTCTATTCTGTTCAACATTAGTTATACTCATGAGTGTTCTATAGTTGATACACCGCAAAAAAAGAGAAGATATTCGTAAAATACACATTGTTCATTCAAGTTTACATTCGTTATAATTTTGAGATTTTGCCAATACAAAGCATCGCTTTTAAGACAAAAACACTTAAACTAGCAATATTTGTCAACTAATATATAATATGTCGTACAGTAAAGTTATAACGGATGCACCAAGAGCCCAGTTCAATTCTGATGTTGCTAACACTGAAATGGAATTATTACAAATACCGGCGTCCCTACAACACATCATACACACATCCGGGTTGTTAAAAGACCTCCTGTTATAGTTTATGTCTGGCGCTACTAATAACGAGCATAGCTCGTTATGAGGTTTAACCTTAATAAGGGGAAATTTTCTATATTCAGTATGGAAAAAATTTGGGTGCAAAGATACAACGGCCCAGCTCATGAAATCCAAATGGAATTACATAGAACAAAGCAGGGAACCATGGCCGACATTTATTCATATCCGGCCGACGTCACATCCGTCCAAATCAAGCTGGTTCCCGAGATAACGGCAATAACTTTTTTATGTACAGTAAAGGCTGATAACCAGAACCTATCGGCTAGGATACCATTTGTTTTAGGTAAGAATTTTTATCCCTCTCGTTTTCGTGACATATATTAACACAGACAATATCATTCTGGCGTTCTTGTAGGTAAGATCTACCTTAATATTGTAAATTTGAATGTTTTGCATTCATTGACGGATGTTCCTGGCGATGGGATAACTGTCTGACCTAAAATGCTCTTCGTGGTAAATTTGTTGCACTGACTAGATCAATAACAATGCTTCATAGACCTACTAAAGTCGTCAGTTCTTCTGACAAAACTCCTTTGGACGGAGATCGATGCAAAAATTGGTTGAACATACAACCTGTGACCCAAATGAAAGACATGTATTTATAACTAAACTAAACTAAACACTAAAACAATGTTGAGTTGTGTGACAGACAACAAATATAAGATGAAAGGTGGGATATTTTGCCATTAAACTGCAAACAGTTTCTTTTAAATTCTCAATTCCTTTATTCTAGCTATCACTATTTGTGTTGTTTCGTTAGTGATGCGAAACTTCCACGCTTAGTGTATGATGTAAGAAATAAATATGACCCTAAGTCCCTCTGCATAAATATCACAAAAATAGCACATAAGAAAGTAAATCTATTTTTAGAAGTGTTCTTGGAAGCTCTCGAGTGCAGATTGTTTACACATTTAATGACGTAATATCTTACGTGTTTACTGCATGGCATCCACTTCATGTTTTAGTGGTGAACACATTTGCAATATGGACGGAATATTTAAGAATAATGGCTAATCAGTTAAAACTAACAGCTTTTTAGGCTAAAAGAACCCAAGAAGAAACGTCCCCAGTGTATTCAAGAGACATATCGGGTGTCCAAAAAAGAAACTTGACTGGAGACACATATCCGTGGCCGAGACGGATTTATATACGCATGCCTTGTGCTGTGTGTTCTGAACAAAAAAATTTAAAAATGTTTTTACAAGTGAAAAAAGGATGTGATAATCAAAAATTAATCTTAACAAGGCAGATTGCATGTCAGGACGGTAGCCAGAAATCTCGACTCAAAGTATTGTCGACCCCATTATCGGTTTATATAGGTGTGAATGGATGGTTTAACACACAGGTGTCAAAAACAAAAGACTGATTATTGATACTTACTTACCTGTTGATTGATTATTTAAATGATCTTGATGTGTTCTAAATAGTTAATCTGCTGCAGACGACTTTGAAAACATTTGGTGAGAAAAGGAGAATATGTACATGACAGGTTGACTTCTGGCTAAGGTATTGTTATATTAATGAATAAGGAAGATTGTGAGAAAAAGAGGAAATGTCCTCTATCAAACAATACTTCAAATCTTAAGAATACTTTGAAAACAATGATATAGGATAATTTATAACAATGTTAAAACAAACATCATTATTACATTAATCATTATCTAAATGTAGTGATTATACAACAAAATAACCATCATCCATTCACACCAGGGTCTTTCAAATAGTACTATTTGAAAGACCCTGTTCACACCTATATGAACTTGGGTCTAAATTGGGGTCGACTATTCTTAGGAAATTGGGGTCGGGAATTCTGGAAGCCGTCAGGACCACTGCGATGCTTTAAAAGAATCCACATCTTGCAAAACAAATAAATCTTAAGAATTAGAAAATGCACAATGATTTTAATTCAAAAGCATTGTGAGAAGTATAATTGCATATTGTCAACAATTTGACCTTCTTTCACAATGCTTTCAAACATCATAATTATGCTGAAAGGTCAAATGTCATCTTCATAAGATAAACATAAATGTAAGTTACATCTGTATCATCAGTAATTATAATAATCATATGTCAATTAAAATGTTGATTTATCTTTGATTGTCAACAATATCTGTATAAACCCCTCAATGAAATGGCTACTTTTTCTGAACACAAGTGGGGAATTGACTCCCTTTCAAAAAATTATAGAAGCATCTTTGCCCAAATATACTCAAATGAAAAATGTATAAAAATACCAAAATACACCGGAATCCTCAAAGTCTACCTAATTCTTAAAAAAATGCCCCAAATATTTGAGTCAGAATTCAGTGAAGATTGGGATTTTCCGCACAAATTGGGTGAGAACTGGTTGTATCTCCAGAACATTGAGCGTGATTAAAATAAGATTAAAGCTTGTTTCATAATTGATGTAAAAAAGACAAGTTTAAAGTCACTGGTTTAAAGGAATAATCTAGATAAGACTGCACAGAGGTACAAACTGGTCTAAAACAAAACTGGTTGCAGAACCCAAAGCTTGGCTTTTTGACATAACTAATATACATGTATACTGTTTTCAATTCTGGTCTATTTTTTAATATTAGTGTATTTAAAAGAAAAAAGGTATAAATAGTGTTTGTAATCTCATTCTTTAATTTATCATTTTATTTTATATAAAGCCACTTTTATTTGCAGTTATTGTCTGATGTCATTTATTATAACAGCAGTCAATCATATTCTGCATCAAGTTTTATTTTAAAACAGAATGGATTTAGAACATCCCATACAATCATGGAATAACAGTTCTGATGGCGATTACTGGAGAGGAAATTCATATAAGCAGTTAGTGATATACCCCTTGGTCATTGGTACCTGTCTATACAATGAAAATATCATGCATCTTTGACTGTGGGGTAATATTCTTTCCTGCATACACATCAAAACAGTAAATGGATTGAAATCAACCTGTACAATCATGGAATCACAGCTGTTATGGCGATAATGGGAGAGGAAGTTCATATAGGCAGTTAGTGATATACCCTTTGGTCATTGGTACCTGTCTATACAATGAAAATATCATGCATCTTTGACTGTGGGGTAATATTCTTTCCTGCATACACATCAAAACAGTAAATGGATTGAGATCAACATGTACAATCATGGAATCACAGCCGTTATGGCGATAATGGGAGATTAGACGTTGTTTGATGTAGATGCAGGAAGTTATATCCCACAGTCAAAGATGCAATTATTGCATCTTTGACTGTGGGATATAACTTCCTGCATCTACATCAAACAAGGGAATATATTGAGAGAAACCCATTTACAGATGGAATTACAGCTGGTATGACAGGACAGGAGAGGAACTTCAGCTGATTACATATATTACTAATGAATACATACACTTGGTAATCTTTATTAATGGATAAGTTTATCAAAATCATATCAAGCTTGTTTTATCTAATTAAATGTAGTATATAAAGGAAGTCCTGTTTTTTTATTGCACAGTTTGTGTTTTTTATGATCAGGTTTTGTCTGATGTCCTTTGGTCACACGCCATCAACAATTGCCTTGTGAACAATCTACAGGCAACATTTTACAACATCCAATATGAATGAAAGTTTATCAGAAAATCAACTCCATCAAATCTTGGCCAAGTTATAGACTGGGTCCTGTGAGGTGAAAAACTAGGTTTCAATGTCAATTTGAAGGAACGTATTGAAAACACTCTGGATGCCTTATTTTAAACTTAAGCATGTTGAAATGTTTTCAGAATAACTGTTTTGATGATATCTAGGCTAAGTTTAAATATATTCTGTCATAAACTAGGTCATGTTGGGTCATAAACTAAGTCACTCCACCAAATTGAAGGAAAATCTTGTTAGTCTAGAAACCACACTTTGCCTTGAGCAGCTTGAGGCTTTGTCAGAATGTTTGTCTTGACAATATCTAGACCTAGTAAGAATAAGGGTCATGGTGGGTCAAAAACTAGGTCACTAGACCAAAATGAAGTAACATTTTGTTAACACTCAGACATTTTGAATGCTGCATTTTTAGCTCACCAATGCATGAAGTGCATGGTGAGCTTTTGTGATCTCTCACCGTCCGTCGTCGTCGTCCGTCCGTTCACAGTTTCATACAAATGACTTCTCCTCCTACACCAATTCAAAATAATTCTACAGGAATGTTCTTTGGGTGGATCTCTTTCAAACATGTTCAAAGAATTCTATTCCATGCAAAACTTTGGCTGCCACGGCAACACAAAAGGGGGAAATTAACCAAAACTTAAAAAATCTTCTTGTCTGAAAGTAGAAGGGCCATGCCTTTGATATTTGGTATGTAGCATCATCTAGTGAACCTCTACCAAGATTGTTCAAAGTATAGCCCTTGGGTCAAAAATGACCCCTCCCCGAGGTCAATTGTTTAACATAGACTCATATAGGGGAAAAAATTAAAAAATCTTCTGGTCTAAAAGTGGAAGGCCCATGCCTTTGATATTTGGTATGTAGCATCATCTAGTGAACCTGTACCAAGATTGTTCAAATTATAGCCCTGGGGTCAAAAATGACCCCTCCCCGGGAGTCACTTGTTTTACATAGACCCATATAGGGGAAAAACTTTAAAAATCTTCTTGTCTAAAAGTAGAGGGCCCAAGCCTTTGTTTTGGGTACGTAGCATCATCTAGTGGACCTTTACCAAGATTGTTCAAATTATAGCCCTGGGGTCAAAATGACCCCTCCCCTGGGGTCTATTGTTTTACATAGACTCATATAGAGAAAAAAATATTCTTGTCTAAAAGTAGAGGCCCCAGGCCTTTGATATTTGGTATGTGGCATCATCTAGTAGACCTCTACCAAGATTGTTCAAATTATAGCCCTGGGATCACTTGTTTGACATAGATAGGGGGAAAACTTTAAAAATCTTGTTATCTCAAAGTAGAAGGCCCAGGCCTTTGATATTTGGTATGTAGCATCATCTAGTGGACCTCTACCTAGATTGTGCAAATGTTATCCCTGGGTTCAAAATTTACCCCTCCCCAGGGGTCACTTGTTTTACATATACTCATATAGGGAATAGACTTTAAAAATCTTGTCTAAAAGATATTTAGTATGTAGCATCATCTAGTGGACCTCTACCAAGATTGTTAAAAAAATGACGCCTCCCCGGGGGTCACTTGTTTTTCATTGACTCATATAGGGGAAAGAACACTGAAAACTTTTTAAGTTTGATTAAATCAGGTGAGCGATGTAGGACCATCATGGTCCTCTTGTTTATTTTAACATGTTGAAATTTTGACAGAATTGGTGTTTTGGTGAAATCTAGACTTAAACATAGGTCATGTTGGATAAAAACAACAATGAGGTCCAAAGAAAGACATTTGAGCAAAATCTTGTAAACAGCTTGACCTCAAGGTTTGATTCAGCATCTTGAAACTTTGTCAGAATGTTCGCCTGATGATTATTGATATCTAGACCAAGTTCAAATATTGGTCAAGTCGGGTCAAACATAAGGTCACTAGACCAAATTAAAGGAAAATCTTGTTAACACTCTGACAGCTGTTCTTTTATTTAATGTTAACATGCTGAAACTTTGGCAGAATAGAAGTTTTGAACATTACTTTTAACCCAGAAACTATGTCACTAAGCCTAATTGAAGGAAAACTTGTTTTCACTATTTATTTTTTTACCTTTCTGTATTGATTATGTTCATGTGATGAATTGAATGTTAAAATTGTTGAAGATTTGACTTTGCACTAAGAGATAAAGTAGGAATAGTGCACGACAGCTGTCTCAGTTCGTACAGCTTGAAACAGATTCCCTTATCAAGGTAGTCATATACCTACAGGTTAGACCCATTATTGACGCTGTGCTCGTGATGAGGCTTTGCCTTTTTCATATTATGACTTCTGTCAAGGAATCATCACATCCTCGAGACATAAGATAAACGTCTGGTTTGTTGAAAGACCTCCTGTTGTAGTTTGTGTCTGGCGCTACTAACATTACCACTGTCAAGGAATCACCACATTAAAACCGGAGACCCTACGATACATGAGGCAAACGTCTTGGCTGTTGAAAGATCTCCTGTTGTAGTTAGCGTCTGATGCAACTAGCATTACCACTGTCTAGGAATCAGCACATCATCAACGGAGTCCCTACGATACATTAGAAAAACGTCTGGGTTTGGCCATCTTGTTCAAAATATCTACATCCTGTCTGTTTGCACAGGTTATTTAAATGTACTGAACTACATCTTCTTTCCTTAAGTCATGCTTCAAAACAATACGCGGCGTCTTTGATGCTTATCATCAAAATTCGTCTTGTATACAATTTGAATAAAGTAATAGGTAACAGACGAATAGAATAACATTAGTATATCGCCGTTTTAATTATCATATTAGTTTACCAAAATATGACTCTTTGATTTTCAAAAACATTTGTAGTCACGAGTTATAATTAAAAAAGTGTTACGACAATCCTAAAATTTATTCACAAAAGCTCAGAATATGTACATGTTCTTTTATCTTACTTTTTCAGACTTGTATATTACCGATTTGACAAATATGAACCCATTACTTCTAATTGAGTTTCGCTGAATATGACAACGCCGTTTTGGTTCCTGGTATTCCCTCCAAATGTAACGAGTTATTTCCCGAATCTCCATCAACCGCTTTATACTAGTAGATACGATATTTTTCAAACGATTTAATAAATATGCAACGATCTCCGAAAATCAGGCCTAATGCGTTCGTGACCAGCGCATGCACCCAGTCTGGTCTGGCTCTACTATGTTCGTCAATTAGTTAATTAGTCAATTAGTCATTTCAATATAGTTTGTTAAAACAGTGTTTGTGTGGATCCGCGTGCAGCTATTGTTCCTTACGGCTTATACTTATGTAATTACGGAGGCTTTCCTAGACTTTGGTTAAAAAGGATAATCTGTATAACATTTTAGAACATATCTCTAGTCGTTATACCATTGGGGTTACACGGTGAAGGCTTATATTTCCCAAATTTCCATGATGGTGTCAGTATGTCACATTTTGTTGTCTTATAATAACAAAAAATTGACTCTAATTTACAAACTTGATTTATAAGCCATCTTAATACAAAACACCTGGGAACACAATGATATCCTCTTATGGATTTAAATTATTATACGAGTTCATGACATTTTTCCTTGTTCTAAATAGCTTTAACACTGTATAAATCTAATGTTAAGTTACGACTCAAATCAATTGACTTTTTGATTAAACGCACGGTCTTGATGTCATTGCTGAAAAAGATAAATGTCGAATTGTGTTAGTAAATAGATAATAGCAATTCGGGATCGTCGATATCCCCCTGACAATTTGACGTTCGCTGACAACTTTCTGTCGCCTTCTGGCTGCTTATCTTAAGTTCGTCAACAGTCATTAGTGATTTCCAAATTTGAGTGATACATAACTATTTCCATTGTCATTGACCTCGTACGAAACTCTCTATAAATGAAACAATAATTGATTGAAAAAAGTTGTAAACATTGTGGCATAAGGAGAAATTGCTTGTTTTCTTTTTGTCGTAATATTTTCAAACGTTGTCTGCTTCATATGTGTGAAAATGCGTTTACATGTGGGAAAGAAGTTTCTCGGAATAATATGTGACTCTTCGAACAATCAACATTTTTGCCTCAACCGTCTGACCAACGCAAGTATAAATTAATGGACTAGATTGTACGATCGTTTCAGCATAGTTTCACCATCAAGTTATGGTGGTTAACCAGTCGATGAATAAGTCATGATTTACCAAAAATTGGCATCAAGATTTATGATAAATGTTGCCTTTTTCCAATCAGTGATTGTCAACCAGACAACACTCGGTTCATTCAGATCGTATATTGAATTATAGCTTTGATACAGACAAATTTCGACCTCACTTTGGCAGAAAACTAATTTATTTATATATTTATGTATTTGGGTTTAACACCATTTATCAGTTTTATCTCATCGGCCAGATCGCCAAATGTGTACTACCTAACTTTCTCGCAATGGTACTCCACACCAGATTTCTCTCATGTAATCCGAGCCCCGCGAGCCGTTAATCCAGAGCTTGAAAGTTCGAATCCCAGCTTGGCCGACATTCTTTCCGAAGATTGAGAGAAGTCACTGTGACACGCGTCATTCGTTTTTGACCAATGTGCGAACAGTCGATACGGAAGAGTAGCCAGTTGCTTGGAAATATTGTTGTGTCGATTACTGGTGTGAGAAAGCGGGGAAACACATGAGTAGGTGAACTGGCCGCCTTGATATGACTGAAATATTATTGAAACGGTGTTAAGCTCCAAACAATTATCGGAACGGTACTCAATCCAAGCTTAATCTCTGGTAACCGGCTACCTTCCCACGACGACTTTTTCACCCACTCGTTGAAGAAACAAATACCCTCGTAGCAATGACAATAATAAACATTGTGTCAATCATCGGATGTAAGGAATGGCCAGAATTGAAAAGAAGTTTGGACAACAGAAAAAATTCAAAACCAGCATGGTATCCTATTTCTCAACAAAATGTACACGGATAAGGTCTCTCAACATAGACGTATGCCCATCGTTGCAATAGCATAAGGAAGGCAGCGGTACTTGTCTTCACTAATCGCTCATACAAACTACTCTAAATGTAATTGTCTCAGTTATATCGCAGGGTTTCCTGGATAATTTACCTATGATATTGGTAAGATACGGTCTCCCAAAATGGACTATGAACCAAGGTTGCACATATAGTATATTGAAGGCAACGGTACCTGTCTTTTTTTTTGCATTCCTTTCTTAGACTCATTCTTGTTTTGAATGATTGCTTTCCACAGTATTTCAGTCATATTACGAGGATTACCTGGCTTATTTACCTACGATATTGGTGAGATTTTCCCTGACACCGATACATCAGTACAACTAATATCCCCCTCTACCCTTAGCGTCAATGTATTGAATCCTAGTATACCGTATGATAGGCAGACGCTCTTACAACTACAGTTGTGAGTCCTAACCCTGGCTCGTAAAACTTTTTTGTCATCGTTTGGTATAATTTAATGTGCGATGCATCATTCGCCTTTCCTACATGGGTTACAGCCATTTGCTTTAGAGACTGTTTTGTAGAAATATGTTGTGTTAAAGCCTGGCAACACATACGTAGGTTAACTTATCGCCAATATTGACTGATTAATTGTTGAAATAAACGTTAAATTTAGATTAAACATAACAATCAAACCAAATGTTTGTATGCCGTTTCCAACTTAAAAAAACAAATGAATAACTAATTAAATTTTTAGATCACGACATTTGAGTAAAGCAGACCAATTTAGATAATTTTGTCGCTTATCAAATAAATGCCCTGTTACGTTGACAGTCTAAGTATTTCATTATTTATGTATTTCCCATTATTTTTAGCCAGATAATCTCCTATCTATATATCGCTTGTATGAAATTCTTAAGTGCCTTCGTAGATGTAACACATTTTTATAGTTAACCCTTATTACAGTAAACACGACTTTCAACGACACATTCGCTACTATGTTATCCACTCCTTTAAACTATACTTGCGTACAATGTAGACAGAGATCAGCATGCCTATTAGTGCTGTTCAATCTTAATTTACAACAATCGCTCTTTATTTATATTTTTTTGAAAAACAAGTCCATAATCATAAAAGCAAACATCAAAATAGTCAGGGGTTGGGATGCCATTTATAGGCAATCAGCGGCATAATATGTAATGGTTCCATATGAAACAATTTTATGGTGTCATATATATTTTGACGTCTCCAACGTGTTCTTAAAACAATTCGCACTCATTTCAGTCTACAAATATCCCTACAAAAAGCTTTCACGTATGGAACTGGAGTATAATATGAAGTGTATGTTACTCTGAGGTATCACAGGGAGTTGAAACAATCCACACCTACATTCCTTTCCAATCTATAAATAAGTGGTGCTACATGAAATCAAGCCGTCTAGCTCCACACCAGACCGCACTGTTCGCAAATAAGTCAAATATATTATGCAACATGAATCCGATTTATATTGGTACCGTCGTGAATGTTGTTGTCACCCAGACTATATTTATAATACAATATGTCGTTATGTCGTATGTAAATTAATTTTGAATTGAGTAGTTCTTTACTGAAACAAGAAAGTAATTTTGAATAAAGCAGTTGTTTACTAAAGTATTGGCACCATTACTATCCGAAATCCTTGTATAATATTCAGGAGAGAATAATTTGTAGGAGATCGCTTGTTGTTATGCTAAGGGAAGCATCAAATTAAATCTTATATCTCATTATACTTGTTTTAAAAGCGTATCGCTGACATTGATGTTACAGAACATGTCATGAATAAAAGCTGCGACAGGTATAAAAGAGACTTATGACTTCTGCGAACGATGATGTATAATGAAAGTCATCAGTGTCTACTTACTCTAAGAAAAGCTATAAAAATTGCTCGATTTGAATTCAGTGCCATATCAGTGTAAATATCTATAGCGGCATAATGAGATTCAGAATATGCGAAGAGGTGAAATTCAGGCGAGCCTGTGCACAAGCCTTTTAACAACCGTTTTAACTCTACACCTGCTTTAATATATAAAGTATCTGACGAAATAATAGAATGTTATCACAAAAAGTTCATACCATGAACTGTTATATACTCTGTGAATCTTTCTTCATAACGTTTGTATTCTCTTTGTTATTTTGGCTACACATTCGGAATATAATAACAGTTACTACGCTCATGCAGATCACAGTATATTCTTTAGACATTAGTTATAATCATGAGTGTTGTCTATTCAATACACCGCAAAACAAAAACATCTTCATACAATACACATTGTTCATTCAAGTCTACATTTGTTATAATTTTGAGAATATATACAAACGTCTGGATTGTTAAAAGAATTCCTGTTGTAATATGTGTCTGCTAACAGAACCGCTGTCAATGAATCAGCACAGAGTTTCTACGATGCATTAGACAAGCGTCTGGATTTTTAAAAGACTTCCTGTTGTAATTTATGTCAACTAACATAACTGCTGTCAAGGATCTACGATGCATTAAACAGGCGTCTGGATTGTTAAAAGACGTCCTGTTGTAATTTATGTCGGGCGCTACTAACATAACCACTGTCAATGAATCAGCACGGAGACCCTACGATACATTAGACAAACGTCTCGGGTTTTAAAATGCCTCTTGTTATATTTAGTAAATGTCGCATGGTGGAAGGGAATACATAATATATACAGTTGCCACATCACGCACATGTACATGTGTTTAGTCGGATTATTGTCGGGCATTTGCAATGTATGTACGACTAGATGTCGAACAGGGACGACCCTAATCAGACTGCTTCGTTCTTCGAAAATTCAAACAGATAAATAAAGTTGACTTTAAAAAAAAAAAAAGTATTTTAGCCTATACTATTAAACATTTCCGTGGTAAAACATACACTATAGTTCGGACACTTTGATAAATTCAATTTTAAGCTAGACATGGAACATGAATGATATTAACGTACTGTATTATAAGTTGTATTGTTTGAATAGAGTTTTCAACATTAATTCAGTTATATCACGAAGTATCTTGGGTATATTATCGGTAGTATCTGTAATATTATTACTAACAACGATGCATCGGTCGAAATGCTATTCTCGCTATCCTGACTGACGAAGGGTGAAATACTGTATTGACGTTAATCAGTATCGTGCGTGTACAACGTATTTACTCACTTCACATTTAATCATAACCAAGAATCGTCGTAGGGGCCTGTATTTCACTTCCAGTATTACAGACAACTCTTATGAAAAAACTGTTTTTAGCCAGTGCATGGGAAAAGGGTACAAGTTGGCATTTTTGAACAGTGAATGTTCAGTCATATCAGTATAGACACAAGTTGTCAGAATCTTATAACAGGTTTGTTCAAGTAATATATAAATGGGTAGATCGTGATCAGAGTGTGTGTATACATTATCGAAGAATATAAGACGTCTCGCGAGAAAACCAACATTATGGCGTAATTTATCGATCAAGATGAGCCTGCAGAAACTCCACAGGAGGCGAAAAGTGTCTAACCGGATAAGCCAGCGCGGCATGCTTATGCTGAACCGGGTCGATGCTTTACGCAGATGCCACAATGTTTGGTTTTCTCGCGGAACGGCTCATATGTTAAACCAAAATTGTCTTCATCAATCTGATGACAACTTAGGCTTACATTAATACCACTGAATTGGTTTTATAATTCAGTAAAGAGATTAAAACAAATCATGGTTTGTGTTTCAATGGAAATAAATGAATATTCAATTATATTTGTTTGATATACCCTCTGTAATAAATTGACAAATTGGCCTTATGTGATCGTCAGTAATATATATACGGGCTCATCTATGTTAGGGCGTAATGACAAACAAACGATGAGGATGAAACATGACTGAACATTCGAGCCGTCCCGCGAGAAAAAAAAGATTGTGGAGTCTGCTGTAAAGCTAATCCGGGCCGACACATTCCGTTTTAGGGGATAGAGGTAAAAAGTAATGAGTCCTGAAACAGAAAACCCATAGGAGGCGAACAGTGTCTGTCCGGATTAGCCTGCGCGGCATGCTTTTGCTGATCCGTGTCAATACTTTACGCAGAGTTCACACAGTTGGTTTTCTAGCGGGATTGCTCATGTGTATACATGTACGAAATTAAATGAGTCCGATCTTAGAATAAGGTACTAATTTGATGTTGTGAACAAATAACCAACAGTTCAGCCTGTAAATCCGAATGTTCTCATCAAGATCTACACTCTTCACATATTACTTACATAAGCTTATTGGAACATTCTGTCAACTTCAGTCGATTCTGATCAGACTGAACAAATAAACAGAACCTCATGCAAACTGTTCTTAGGCACTAGCTCAAATATTAAAGTTGCAGACTAATTTTAAATCATTCTAAAGTACTACATGTATAAGGATAGATAATAATCCCCGCCGTCTGACCAGGCTCTATACTGTTGGCTGTCAAACTCAATATGTTTAATTTGATATTCATAGAATTGGCTATTAAATCTTCCAAAAGCAAAATTTAATAAAATTCATTTAAATAATACAGCTTTTGGATGGTTAATGAATAATCATGCGTTTCTAAAATTTGCTATTTGTTTATTTAATTTTGGATTTACAACGTTTTCAATAGTATTTCAATTATATCAAAGCGACTGTTCACCTGTTTACGGTCACTGGGTAAAGTAACCAGTACCAGGCTAGGAAATGTGCTCTGCACAAGTGCACTCCACCCAGACTTCCGCAACTGGTGATCAAACCCGGGACGCCCGGTTTGAAATCCCCGACGCTCACCATTTGGTCACGTCGGATTACTATCTAAATGTGAGCATAAGTGCCGGTGTATTTTTTCTTTTTTTTGTTTCATATTAATTATAATCATTTTCTTCTTATATAATTGCTTAATTTCCTGTAATGCAACCATACACATCGAAGGAGGAAATAGTTGGTATCATATAAAATGTTAAATTATATGTATCAAATGAAGGTATATTGAACAAATTACACTGTGGTAAGTAATTTCCTGTCTAAATCGTTAACATATTGTTGATTATGACTAAATCGCTTTCGTCACGTGTCAATTCGATGAGAGAGAAGAAACGGGTCATTAATAATGGCAAGGTAAGATAAGAACTTAGTTTAAGGCAGCTATCTTATTCAAGACGTTTTTTTCCTAAATGTGTTCCGTTTGCTCCGAATCCGGAGAGTAGATACAGAAGAGTACTAGTAAAGTACTAACCTTTGTTAAAGTATTACTAAACACAATGTTTTCAACACTATTCAATTATACTGCACTTGACAATACTGATCGAATCATATACAATATCTTAAAATTGGTAGTAATGATTTCCTTCCATGGTACTTAGAATTGCGGGGAAATCATTGCGACTGATGCATCGATGTTAGGGTACACCTATTAGCAATCTGTGTAATTTACCAAGGGAAATGTGTAATATAACTATTGAAAGCGACGTGAAACAGCATTTAAACAAATACAAATCAGATCAAATTGCATAGATGCACAGATTGATGTGAATCTATATCGAGGGCTTGGCGTGAAACGGTTGTAACTAAAAACCTATTTTGAAAACCCTGGTTTAGGGGCAATTTTGAACCCTTTGTAAACAATGCAAATTTAGATGCCATTGCTCAGAACGAGCAATGGCACCTACATTTCCATTGTTTACCAAGAAAAATGATTTAACGCTTATAAAGACTTTATGGCGAGGTGATTAACCTTGGTAAAAAATTACCAATTTTAGTTACAACCGTTTCACGCCAAGCCCTCGATATTAATTGTTAATTGGTGATGGTTGGTTTTATAGAGCAACACTCTATCTTAATATGCGTCGACGCGGAAAAAAAATGATTGAATGACTAAAACGTGTTTAGCAAACATAAAGACGTATTTTTGCTGCAGATTGCCATCGTTTTACGTTGCATTGGCGCACACATTGTTGGCCTGAACTTCCCGTTGTTTGTTAAAAGTTATATTTATGACTTTATTACATGCGTACGGAGAGTGGTGGCTGACACTAGTCTTACCTATGAATAGAGGCGACGAGACCTTGAATCGATTGACACATCTCACTGCTTAAGTATCAATTAGTTTTCTGCCGTTCCACGGATTGTGCAAATATATTTTTATTAGACGCGTTCTGGGGTAATTTAGATAGGTCGCTTGATTTACGATCAACTGACAGAAAAAAATATCGCTGGGAACAGAGGCAATATATTATTGTGGAAGACAGTGATTCAGTGGTAAAGCTTCGGCCTCTCGTACTAAAGCTCCCAGGTTGGAGACCCGTCATAAGAGGGTTCTGCTTTTTGGAATTTTCTACATCGACGGCGCGAGCTCTGTTTAAGTCTCCAGGAAGAAGACACCGAGCGTGATTAATATAAGCTGAAAGCTTGTTTCGCAATCGATGTAAAATAAATAAGTTTAAACTGATATATTATTGTCAATGACCTTTAGAAAAGTAGTCAAACTAACTCAAACGAATCATCAAATGTCTACAGTGTTTTACTGTACTCTAGACACAATATGAACTCGTCCGGTGGAACATGTACACATTGGCTTGTGTGTACAATGTACCAGAAACATTCATCGGAAGAAGTATTTAAATATAATCATAAAATGTGTTTATTGCTGTTTCATTTTTAGCAAGGGGCTCGTTAGAAAGCGAAATCCGAAGACACTCATCATTTTAAGACTGGAATCTAGATTAGTGTCTTACAATATCGGCATTGAATTACTTCACATCTTTCTTTTTATATCAGCTCTCCGTTTCTGACTACCATATGAGGTTTAGAGGGATGTTGGTAGTTGCGGATCGTACATGATGTCAATAAAAGTGAATGATCTGTTGATCACGCGCAGCATGCATGGTGAAATTAAAGCAGTATCTGCATACTTTCTTCAGGTTTCATTCACACACTGAACACATTAAAGTAGTATGTGCATATGCATGTGAAGGTGTTATTATGATTGCAATTTCAAAATTGAACTTTCAATTGATGACTTTACATTTGAAAGGGGAGAGTGCTGTGTATATTGTCTTAACTAATTAACTCATGAATGAAAGTGTATCCACACAAAGTCACGCCTCTTAGTGTAACATATTTTTTATAAAACTCATGTTTTCTATGTTAGTCTTTGTAGTATTAAATATTCCGGTAAGCTATATGGTTGTTCCTTCATTTAATGTTGTACACATACACAAACTATTGGAGGAGAGGTTGGGACTTTGTACCGCTCTAAATGATAATAATTATGTTAATTGAGGTTATCGTGGTCATTGGAACCTAATGGCTAATCACACTCGGAACAAATTAAAGCAATATATGCATACATTCATCAGGTGTATTATGATAGCGATTTCAAAACTGAATTTCGATTGATCACCTAACATTTGAAGGGTGAGAGAGTTATGTATATTGTCTTTACAAATGAACTCATGAATGAAAGTGTATCTACTCAAAGCGACGAATCTTAGTGTCACATATTTCTATATAACTAATGCATTTCATGTTAATCTTTGAAGTATTAAATATTCTACTAAGATATTAAACTGTTCCTTCCATTTAATAATGTATACATACACAGCACGCCCTTATCTTTATAATTTCAAAATTCGTTCGCATCGTGGTGCAAAATCGCTAGGACGGTATACATATCAATGTAAATTGTGTATCGTGAAAAAACACCACAGACTAAAAAGTACCACCTTCCGATCTATAAGCACCTTCAGATCAAACAACTTCTACAACCGAACCATTGAATATTCACGCTTATTGGTAATTTGAAAGAATAAAAAACATTGCTCGTATTTATTTACCTATGTTATGGACAAATAACATGTTCAGTTATGTTTAGGCAGCTCTGACTGTGACTGTATAAAGCAATGCTAGACAGACCATTGTAATTTGGATTAGTTTGTATTAACGTAGTTTACTGTAAACTAATCTCCAGGCACGGACCATTCAGTATTGTTCTATTATAGCACAGTGTAAATATGTTTTGTTTATAAAATGAATCATATTAATTTTAAAAGTATTACAACAATTATATAAAACAAGGTAAAACAATGTTGATGTTTTTATTGGAATGTCAATATAGTCTTCATTGTTATGCGACGTTCTTTTAATTTTGATATAGCATGCATTGCGAATAATGCATCAATGAGTGTGAAAACTATGCAACGACCTCTGTGAAATACCGCCAGTCAACTAAAGGTGTTTGCGATAGACCCCCATTCTGTGTATACAATATAGTTGATTGGTAAATTTGTATCCTAATGTATTTCGTAATCTGCAGTTAGCCCATTACTGGCAACATTCTGAGTGCTTTGGTTTATAACTGAGCCCTTCCATAGGAAAGGCTACACATTGGCTTTTGTAAACAGTTTAGACCCAGATAAATCTGCACATGGGCACAATTCGATCAAGAACTGAAATGTTCACTTATTACTTACCCAAGCTTGTTAGGCGATTCTCTCAATGTGTGTAGATTCTTATTAGACTGAGCAGCCTGGCATCCGAACCGAACCTACACTTTACGGAATTGCCATCTTTTTCTTTGTTTTTCATTCTGACGGGCTTAACTATAAACCGATATCGCCTCTTCTATGATACATGTAAATGACAACTTACCATCTTCTGGTTTAATTCATCTAGCGTACACTTGTTGAATTGATTGAAACATGGCTCAATTTTGTTCAAACGATTTCAAATCCCTAGAAAATCCAACATTCGTCAAATTAATGATTGGCAAGCAATGACAGTATGATTGATATATTGGATATATTGTGCAGACAAATTCTCTTTTTATTATTACATAATAAATATTCAGTATTCTACTTGTTATTTACCTTTTCTACGTAGTAATTGACTGAATCATGATAAAACTTAACGCCTATTGTTTTTTACCATTTGCAGATGCATGTTGATAGACCAACAGAACAAACTTACGACAGCTTTACCTTCATTTTTAAAACGTGCACATCCGATTTGTTGTATGTTGAAAAGGTTGCATACAAACGTGTTTCCGATCAATTGTTATGTATCAACATGTGTACACTACACTACATACTTCAGTTGAACCGACTGCTCAATCGAAAATGTCTATGCTTCTTTTTACCTTCTTATATGAACTTCATTCTCAGTCGCAAGGTTGTCAATTGTTTATGAAATATGCCGTCTACAGCGGAAAATAATTTCCTGCGATATAAGTTAATTTCTTCATAAAATGCTGTCGTCCGTACGATAAGTAAGACATTGGCCTTTGTGAACATTATAGATACACATCAACACGTGCATCCACACAGTCCTACACATATTTAAAATATTCACATATCATTAGCACAAGCTTGTGTTGAACTTCTATCAACGTGGGTAGATGTGGATAACTTACACTTATTAGGAATATCGTGGTACATTTTCTGACTACGAGACACAATTTCTGTCAGTGTAATGATTGTGCTTGTGTTTATTTATTTGCTATCGGATATTAAGTTTGTTTATAGACAAAACAGAACATATAATTTGGACATACCGAAACAGCAACGCTTTCAAGTCAATTCATAACCGACAGTATAAACAAGTTACGTTAAAGTGGCATTTCTATCCAGAGGGAAGAAAACTCATGTAAAAAAGTTCAAATCTATTTTTTTAAAAGTAAGTAGCTGAATGGGTTTTGGATTAACCACAAACATGTTACCCAAGAGCCCACACTCACAAATTATACTTTTCTCCAAGATTTCAGGATTTTAAAAACGGAGCCGTTCATGTACATTTTCATTCCAGAATGTATTTAAAGGTTAGATGTCATATACAAACCGTGTTGAGATAAAATGTACATAACTGTTATAAAAACACACTCAGTTCAATGAGGCATATACATTGTATACACAATAAGTATGTATATCCCATGCACAGCATAATTGTATAATGCTTTAACACTAGATAAACACACTTATTGTGTATCTGTGCTTCAATGAACTGAGTTATTTTTATAACAGTTGACTTGTGTACACTTTATTCCCCCGCCCCCCGCCCCCCCGGGTATATAATGCAACTTTCAATAGTTAATTAGTTACATCACGTCATGTCTTTGGTAATGTACCAGTAATATGTGTGTCCATCCTGGTGCATCAGTCATAAAGCTATTACCGCAACCCAGAATGTAATGAGTGATGTCATAATCAGTTAATTAGTTACATCACGTCATGTCTTTGGTAATGTACAAGTAATATGTGTGTCCATCCTGGTGCATCAGTCATAAAGCTATTACCGCAACCCAGAATGTAATGAGTGATGTCATAATCAGTTAATTAGTTACATCACGTCATGTCGTTGGTAATGTACCAGTAATATGTGTGTCCATCCTGGTGCATCAGTCATAAAGCTATTACCGCAACCCAGAATGTAATGAGTGATGTCATAATCAGTTAATTAGTTACATCACGTCATGTCTTTGGTAATGTATCAGTAATATGTGTGTCCATCCTGGTGCATCAGTCATAAAGCTATTACCGCAACCCAGAATGTAATGAGTGATGTCATAATCAGTTAATTAGTTACATCACGTCATGTCGTTGGTAATGTACCAGTAATATGTGTGTCCATCCTGGTGCATCAGTCATAAAGCTATTACCGCAACCCAGAATGTAATGAGTGATGTCATAATCAGTTAATTAGTTACATCACGTCATGTCTTTGGTAATGTACCAGTAATATGTGTGTCCATCCTGGTGCATCAGTCATAAAGCTATTACCGCAACCCAGAATGTAATGAGTGATGTCATAATCAGTTAATTAGTTACATCACGTCATGTCTTTGGTAATGTACCAGTAATATGTGTGTCCATCCTGGTGCATCAGTCATAAAGCTATTACCGCAACCCAGAATGTAATGAGTGATGTCATAATCAGTTAATTAGTTACATCACGTCATGTCTTTGGTAATGCACCAGTTATATGAGTGTCCATCCTGGTGCGTCAGTCATAAAGCTATTACCGCAACCCAGAATGTAATGAGTGATGTCATAATTGAGCTGTTCCGCGAGAAAACCAATATTGTGGTATTTGCGTAATCACCTCCTGTGGATTTTCTGTTTCAGGAATCATTAATCTATACCTCTATCTTCCTGAGATGGAATGTGTTGGCCGGATCAGTCTGCGAAGTTAAGTTGGTTTTTCTCTCAGGACGGCTCAATTCAATATTTGTTATAACCCGAACTCTGGTCTCCCGCTCCCAAGGCATACGCTTTAACCACTACACCATGGATACGGAATATATGATAAAGGAGATAAAGGAATGTCAATTGAAATCAGATCCTGTTTTTCCCAGGCATCAATTTTATGTTTCGTTGTCGAAAACTCTTATCCTAAAAACACTCACAATTACATGCCACTTATGATTTTGGGGTGAAATTGGAAGCATGGAATTGGTAGATTTCTCACACCAGTAATCCGCACAACATACTTTCTAAGAAACTGGCTGCTTTTCCAACATATACTGTTAGCCCGTTGGTGAAAGACGAATGACCCTTCTCACAGTGACTTTTGTCAAACGTCGAAAAGAATGTTGAACTCACAACCCTCGATTGAAAGCTCGCGTAGCTACCGTCTGAGCTACCGTGGCTCATAATAGGATACGCAAATAATATTTAATATTTCGTACATCGATATACTGGTTTATTTCAACAAATTTTAGAAAATGAAAGAACATTTTTGAAACCAAGCAAGGCTAATAGTTAATTAACGGAGAGTATGAATAAATGCTATGTATCGGGATATATGCACAGTGTATGCTGTCATGTTGAGTAATACGATATGATTTTTATCTTGGAATACAATATAGTATGCAGAAGAACGAAAACATTAATTACAATCTCACATATTGACAAAGCTTGTCAAACAGGATGAACCTCTTTATAGATACATGTTACCAAAACAACACTTGTTGAATTTAACATAGCATTTTACACATTTCTTTTAGACGATGTATTTCAACTCGCTAGAAAACCCAACATTCGTTAAAATATTTCTTGACATGTATGGACAGTTTGATGGATATCTTGGATAGATTGTCCAGACAAATTCTCTATATGTTATTACGTGTGAATACCCGTGAACAGATACTAACCCTTTCCCACATGCATATAGTTTATGCCACTTTCCACACTGATTTAGTCATGCAACAACTCGCTTCCATGATCAAAACCCATACAATGCAAACAAAACGACATTTTAAAGCATCGCGGGCAATTGCTTCTCTTGCCACAATGTGTTCAGGTCTATTGCATAGCTAGGTTGATTCACCCAGGGATCACGAGTGTGTGAACTGACGGGGTGGTATGACTGGAATGATGTGGAAAACGGCCTAAAACACCCAACAATACAGACAAAACGACCTCTGAAAGCAGGGCGCGCAATTGCTCCCTTTGTCACAGTGTGTTCAGTACTATTGAGTAGCTGGATTGAATTACCCAGGACGCATGAGTATGTGAACAGTGCGGGTGATTTGACATATATGATGTTGAAACCGGCGTAAAACACTCAACAATACAAACATGATTAGCAATGCCTCATCTTTCCACACTGTTTTCAGTCCTAACGCATAGCTGGGTTGATTCTCCCAGGTCCCATGAGTTTGTGAACTGTGAGAGTGATTGGGCATAAATGCTGTTGAAAACGGCCTAAAACTCCGTACAGTGCACTCAAAACGACCTTTGAAACCATGATGAGCAATGGCTCCTTATAGCACACTGTTTTCAGTACTATCGCGTAAATTGGTTGATTCACCCAGGAAGCATGTGTATGTGAGCAGTGAGGGGTATTTAATATAAATGCTGTTGAAAACGGCCTTAAACAACCAACAACGCAATCAAAACCACATTTGAACACATGATAAGCATTGGCTACTCTGTCCACACTGTTTTCAGTCATATTGCCTAGCTGTGTAGAATCACCCAACAAACACGCGTATGTGCACTGTGATGGCGATTGGGCATACATGCTGTTGAAAACGGCCTAAAAACCCAACAATGCAAGCAAAACGACCTTTGAAAGCATGATGAGCAATGGCTGTTTTTATCACAATGTTTTCGATAGTTCATTTATAGAGAGTGTATGTATGTGGAAACGGGGTTATGGGAAAATCGTTCACTGTACCGCCGAAAGGGATTTGGCCTGCAGAGGTGTGAATACCCGTGAACAGATACTAACCCTTTCCCACATGCATATAGTTTATGCCACTTTCCGCACTGATTTAGTCATGCAACAACTCGCTTCCATGATCAAAACCCATACAATTCAAACAAAACGACATTTTAAAGCATCGCGGGCAATTGCTTCTCTTGCCACAATGTGTTCAGGTCTATTGCATAGCTGGGTTGATTCACCCAGGGATCACGAGTGTGTGAACTGACGGGGTGGTATGACTGGAATGATGTGGAAAACGGCCTAAAACACCCAACAATACAGACAAAACGACCTCTGAAAGCAGGGCGCGCAATTGCTCCCTTTGTCACAGTGTGTTCAGTACTATTGAGTACCTGGATTGAATTACCCAGGACGCATGAGTATGTGAACAGTGCGGGTGATTTGACATATATGATGTTGAAACCGGCGTAAAACACCCAACAATACAAACATGATTAGCAATGCCTCATCTTTCCACACTGTTTTCAGTCCTAACGCATAGCTGGGTTGATTCTCCCAGGTCCCATGAGTTTGTGAACTGTGAGAGTGATTGGGCATAAATGCTGTTGAAAACGGCCTAAAACTCCGTACAGTGCACTCAAAACGACCTTTGAAACCATGATGAGCAATGGCTCCTTATAGCACACTGTTTTCAGTATTATCGCGTAAATTGGTTGATTCACCCAGGAAGCATGTGTATGTGAGCAGTGAGGGGTATTTAACATAAATGCTGTTGAAAACGGCCTTAAACAACCAACAACGCAATCAAAACCACATTTGAACACATGATAAGCATTGGCTACTCTTTCCACACTGTGTTCAGTCCTATTGCCTAGCTGTGTAGAATCACCCAACAAACACGAGTATGTGCACTGTGATGGCGATTGGGCATACATGCTGTTGAAAACGGCCTAAAAACCCAACAATGCAAGCAAAACGACCTTTGAAAGCATGATGAGCAATGGCTGTTTTTATCACAATGTTTTCGATAGTTCATTTATAGAGAGTGTATGTATGTGGAAACGGGGTTATGAGAAAATCGTTCACTGTACCGCCGAAAGGGATTTGGCCTGCAGAGGTGTGAATACCCGTGAACAGATACTAACCCTTTCCCACATGCATATAGTTTATGCCACTTTCCACACTGATTTAGTCATGCAACAACTCGCTTCCATGATCAAAACCCATACAATGCAAACAAAACGACATTTTAAAGCATCGCGGGCAATTGCTTCTCTTGCCACAATGTGTTCAGGTCTATTGCATAGCCGGGTTGATTCACCCAGGGATCACGAGTGTGTGAACTGACGGGGTGGTATGACTGAAATGATGTGGAAAACGGCCTAAAACACCCAACAATACAGACAAAACGACCTCTGAAAGCAGGGCGCGCAATTGCTCCCTTTGTCACAGTGTGTTCAGTACTATTGAGTAGCTGGATTGAATTACCCAGGACGCATGAGTATGTGAGCAGTGCGGGTGATTTGACATATATGATGTTGAAACCGGCGTAAAACACCCAACAATACAAACATGATTAGCAACGCCTCATCTTTCCACACTGTTTTCAGTCCTAACGCATAGCTGGGTTGATTCTCCCAGGTCCCATGAGTTTGTGAACTGTGAGAGTGATTGGGCATAAATGCTGTTGAAAACGGCCTAAAACTCCGTACAGTGCACTCAAAACGACCTTCGAAACCATGATGAGCAATGGCTCCTTCTAGCACACTGTTTTCAGTATTATCGCGTAAATTGGTTGATTCACCCAGGAAGCATGTGTATGTGAGCAGTGAGGGGTATTTAACATAAATGCTGTTGAAAACGGCCTTAAACAACCAAGAACGCAATCAAAACCACATTTGAACACATGATAAGCATTGGCTACTCTTTCCACACTGTTTTCAGTCCTATTGCCTAGCTGTGTAGAATCACCCAACAAACACGAGTATGTGCACTGTGATGGCGATTGGGCATACATGCTGTTGAAAACGGCCTAAAAACCCAACAATGCAAGCAAAACGACCTTTGAAAGCATGATGAGCAATGGCTGTTTTTATCACAATGTTTTCGATAGTTCATTTATAGAGAGTGTATGTATGTGGAAACGGGGTTATGGGAAAATCGTTCACTGTACCGCCGAAAGGGATTTGGCCTGCAGAGGTGTGAATACCCGTGAACAGATACTAACCCTTTCCCACATGCATATAGTTTATGCCACTTTTCACACTGATTTAGTCATGCAACAACTCGCTTCCATGATCAAAACCCATACAATGCAAACAAAACGACATTTTAAAGCATCGCGGGCAATTGCTTCTCTTGCCACAATGTGTTCAGGTCTATTGCATAGCCGGGTTGATTCACCCAGGGATCACGAGTGTGTGAACTGACGGGGTGGTATGACTGAAATGATGTGGAAAACGGCCTAAAACACCCAACAATACAGACAAAACGACCTCTGAAAGCAAGGCGCGCAATTGCTCCCTTTGTCACAGTGTGTTCAGTACTATTGAGTAGCTGGATTGAATTACCCAGGACACATGAGTATGTGAGCAGTGCGGGTGATTTGACATATATGATGTTGAAACCGGCGTAAAACACCCAACAATACAAACATGATTAGCAATGCCTCATCTTTCCACACTGTTTTCAGTCCTAACGCATAGCTGGGTTGATTCTCCCAGGTCCCATGAGTTTGTGAACTGTGAGAGTGATTGGGCATAAATGCTGTTGAAAACGGCCTAAAACTCCGTACAGTGCATTCAAAACGACCTTCGAAACCATGATGAGCAATGGCTCCTTCTAGCACACTGTTTTCAGTATTATCGCGTAAATTGGTTGATTCACCCAGGAAGCATGTGTATGTGAGCAGTGAGGGGTATTTAACATAAATTCTGTTGAAAACGGCCTTAAACAACCAACAACGCAATCAAAACCACATTTGAACACATGATAAGCATTGGCTACTCTTTCCACACTGTTTTCAGTCCTATTGCCTAGATGTGTAGAATCACCCAACAAACACGAGTATGTGCACTGTGATGGCGATTGGGCATACATGCTGTTGAAAACGGCCTAAAAACCCAACAATGCAAGCAAAACGACCTTTGAAAGCATGATGAGCAATGGCTGTTTTTATCACAATGTTTTCGATAGTTCATTTATAGAGAGTGTATGTATGTGGAAACGGGGTTATGGGAAAATCGTTCACTGTACCGCCGAAAGGGATTTGGCCTGCAGAGGTGTGAATACCCGTGAACAGATACTAACCCTTTCCCACATGCATATAGTTTATGCCACTTTCCACACTGATTTAGTCATGCAACAACACGCTTCCATGATCAAAACCCATACAATGCAAACAAAACGACATTTTAAAGCATCGCGGGCAATTGCTTCTCTTGCCACAATGTGTTCAGGTCTATTGCATAGCCGGGTTGATTCACCCAGGGATCACGAGTGTGTGAACTGACGGGGTGGTATGACTGAAATGATGTGGAAAACGGCCTAAAACACCCAACAATACAGACAAAACGACCTCTGAAAGCAGGGCGCGCAATTGCTCCCTTTGTCACAGTGTGTTCAGTACTATTGAGTAGCTGGATTGAATTACCCAGGACGCATGAGTATGTGAGCAGTGCGGGTGATTTGACATATATGATGTTGAAACCGGCGTAAAACACCCAACAATACAAACATGATTAGCAATGCCTCATCTTTCCACACTGTTTTCAGTCCTAACGCATAGCTGGGTTGATTCTCCCAGGTCCCATGAGTTTGTGAACTGTGAGAGTGATTGGGCATAAATGCTGTTGAAAACGGCCTAAAACTCCGTACAGTGCACTCAAAACGACCTTCGAAACCATGATGAGCAATGGCTCCTTCTAGCACACTGTTTTCAGTATTATCGCGTAAATTGGTTGATTCACCCAGGAAGCATGTGTATGTGAGCAGTGAGGGGTATTTAACATAAATGCTGTTGAAAACGGCCTTAAACAACCAACAACGCAATCAAAACCACATTTGAACACATGATAAGCATTGGCTACTCTTTCCACACTGTTTTCAGTCCTATTGCCTAGCTGTGTAGAATCACCCAACAAACACGAGTATGTGCACTGTGATGGCGATTGGCCATACATGCTGTTGAAAACGGCCTAAAAACCCAACAATGCAAGCAAAACGACCTTTGAAAGCATGATGAGCAATGGCTGTTTTTATCACAATGTTTTCGATAGTTCATTTATAGAGAGTGTATGTATGTGGAAACGGGGTTATGGGAAAATCGTTCACTGTACCGCCGAAAGGGATTTGGCCTGCAGAGGTGTGAATACCCGTGAACAGATACTAACCCTTTCCCACATGCATATAGTTTATGCCACTTTCCACACTGATTTAGTCATGCAACAACTCGCTTCCATGATCAAAACCCATACAATGCAAACAAAACGACATTTTAAAGCATCGCGGGCAATTGCTTCTCTTGCCACAATGTGTTCAGGTCTATTGCATAGCCGGGTTGATTCACCCAGGGATCACGAGTGTGTGAACTGACGGGGTGGTATGACTGAAATGATGTGGAAAACGGCCTAAAACACCCAACAATACAGACAAAACGACCTCTGAAAGCAGGGCGCGCAATTGCTCCCTTTGTCACAGTGTGTTCAGTACTATTGAGTAGCTGGATTGAATTACCCAGGACGCATGAGTATGTGAGCAGTGCGGGTGATTTGACATATATGATGTTGAAACCGGCGTAAAACACCCAACAATACAAACATGATTAGCAATGCCTCATCTTTCCACACTGTTTTCAGTCCTAACGCATAGCTGGGTTGATTCTCCCAGGTCCCATGAGTTTGTGAACTGTGAGAGTGATTGGGCATAAATGCTGTTGAAAACGGCCTAAAACTCCGTACAGTGCACTCAAAACGACATTCGAAACCATGATGAGCAATGGCTCCTTCTAGCACACTGCTTTCAGTATTATCGCGTAAATTGGTTGATTCACCCAGGAAGCATGTGTATGTGAGCAGTGAGGGGTATTTAACATAAATGCTGTTGAAAACGGCCTTAAACAACCAACAACGCAATCAAAACCACATTTGAACACATGATAAGCATTGGCTACTCTTTCCACACTGTTTACAGTCCTATTGCCTAGCTGTGTAAAATCACCCAACAAACACGAGTATATGCACTGTGATGGCGATTGGGCATACATGCTGTTGAAAACGGCCTAAAAACCCAACAATGCAAGCAAAACGACCTTTGAAAGCATGATGAGCAATGGCTGTTTTTATCACAATGTTTTCGATAGTTCATTTATAGAGAGTGTATGTATGTGGAAACGGGGTTATGGGAAAATCGTTCACTGTACCGCCGAAAGGGATTTGGCCTGCAGAGGTGTGAATACCCGTGAACAGATACTAACCCTTTCCCACATGCATATAGTTTATACCACTTTCCACACTGATTTAGTCATGCAACAACTCGCTTCCATGATCAAAACCCATACAATGCAAACAAAACGACATTTTAAAGCATCGCTGGCAATTTCTTCTCTTGCCACAATGTGTTCAGGTCTATTGCATAGCCGGGTTGATTCACCCAGGGATCACGAGTGTGTGAACTGACGGGGTGGTATGACTGAAATGATGTGGAAAACGGCCTAAAACACCCAACAATACAGACAAAACGACCTCTGAAAGCAGGGCGCGCAATTGCTCCCTTTGTCACAGTGTGTTCAGTACTATTGAGTAGCTGGATTGAATTACCCAGGACGCATGAGTATGTGAGCAGTGCGGGTGATTTGACATATATGATGTTGAAACCGGCGTAAAACACCCAACAATACAAACATGATTAGAAATGCCTCATCTTTCCACACTGTTTTCAGTCCTAACGCATAGCTGGGTTGATTCTCCCAGGTCCCATGAGTTTGTGAACTGTGAGAGTGATTGGGCATAAATGCTGTTGAAAACGGCCTAAAACTCCGTACAGTGCACTCAAAACGACCTTCGAAACCATGATGAGCAATGGCTCCTTCTAGCACACTGTTTTCAGTATTATCGCGTAAATTGGTTGATTCACCCAGGAAGCATGTGTATGTGAGCAGTGAGGGGTATTTAACATAAATGCTGTTGAAAACGGCCTTAAACAACCAACAACGCAATCAAAACCACATTTGAACACATGATAAGCATTGGCTACTCTTTCCACACTGTTTTCAGTCCTATTGCCTAGCTGTGTAGAATCACCCAACAAACACGAGTATGTGCACTGTGATGGCGATTGGGCATACATGCTGTTGAAAACGGCCTAAAAACCCAACAATGCAAGCAAAACGACCTTTGAAAGCATGATGAGCAATGGCTGTTTTTATCACAATGTTTTCGATAGTTCATTTATAGAGAGTGTATGTATGTGGAAACGGGGTTATGGGAAAATCGTTCACTGTACCGCCGAAAGGGATTTGGCCTGCAGAGGTGTGAATACCCGTGAACAGATACTAACCCTTTCCCACATGCATATAGTTTATGCCACTTTCCACACTGATTTAGTCATGCAACAACTCGCTTCCATGATCAAAACCCATACAATGCAAACAAAACGACATTTTAAAGCATCGCGGGCAATTGCTTCTCTTGCCACAATGTGTTCAGGTCTATTGCATAGCCGGGTTGATTCACCCAGGGATCACGAGTGTGTGAACTGACGGGGTGGTATGACTGAAATGATGTGGAAAACGGCCTAAAAACCCAACAATGCAAGCGAAACGACCTTTGAAAGCATGATGAGCAATGGCTGTTTTTATCACAATGTTTTCGATAGTTCATTTTTAGCTCGACTATTCGAAGAATATGAGAGCTATACTACTCACCCTGGCGTCGGCGTCGGCGTCGGCGTCGGCGTCGGCGTCCACGTCACACTTTGGTTAAGGTTTTGCATGCAAGTTCTAAAATACTACATGTATTGCATTGAAACTTTCTACAACCCTACCAAACTATCACACCAATGTAGATTATCAAGTTAGATAACTCTGTCCTGCATTTTATGCAAGTTATGGCCCTTTTTTACTTAGAAATTCTGGTTAAAGTTTTGCGTGCAACTAAAGTAAGAGTCCATATCTCAGTATTTACTTGATGCATTGCATTGAAACCGTCTACAACCCTACCCAACTATCCCACCTATGTAGATTATCAAGTAAGATAACTCTATCCTGCACTTTATGCAAGTTATGGCCCTTTTTTTACTTAGAAATTCTGGTTAAAGTTTTGCGTGCAACTAAATTAAGAGTCCATATCTCAGTATTTACTTGATGCATTGCATTGAAACTTTTTACAACTCTACCCAACTATCACACCTATGTAGATTATTAAGTAAGATAACTCTATCCTGCACTTTATGCAAGTTATGGCCCTTTATTTACTTAGAAATTCTGGTTAAAGTTTTGCGTGCAACTAAATTAAGAGTCCATATCTCAGTATATACTTGATGCATTGCATTGAACCTTTATACAACCCTACCCAACTATCACACCTATGTAGATTATCAAGTTAGATAACTCTATCCTGCATTTTATGCAAGTTATAGCCCTTTTTTTACTTAGAAATTCTGGTTAAAGTTTTGCGTGCAACTAAATTAAGAGTCCATATCTCAGTATTTACTTGATGCATTGCATTGAAACTTTCTACAACCCTACCCAACTATTACACCTGTGTATATTATCAAGTATGATAACTCTATTCTGCATTTTATGCAAGTTATGGTCCTTTTTTTTCTTAGAAATTCTGGTTAAAGTTTTGCGTGCAACTAAATTAAGAGTCCATGTCTCAGTAAATACTTGATGCATTGCATTGAAACTTTCTACAACCCTACCCAACTATCACACTTGTGTAGATTATCAAGTATGATAACTCTATCCTGCATTTTATGCAAGTTATGGACCTTTTTTGGACTTAGAAATTCTGGTTAAAGTTTTGCAACTACATTTAGAGTGTAATCTCAGTTACAACTTGAAAAATTGCATTGAAACTTTATACAACCTTTCCCAATTGCACAACTATAAACACAACCAATTAAGATAACTCTATCCTGTATATGGTGCAAATTGTTGCCGTTTTTTTACTTAGAAATTATGGTTAAAGGTTTGCGTTAAACTACATTAAGAGTCAATATCTTAGTAACTACTTGATGCATTCCATTGAAAGGTTATACAACCCTTTCTAACCATCACACCTATGAAAATAATCATGTTAAATAACACTATCCAGCATATAATGCAAATTATCACCCACTAAGAAATTGTGGTTAATGTTTTGCATGCAACTACATTAGAGTCCATTATCTCAGTAACTTAAATAAGTGGTGGAATAGTCGAGCGCGCTGTCCTCCGACAGCTCTTGTTAGAGAGTGTATGTATGTGGAAACGGGGTTATGGGAAAATCGTTCACTGTACCGCCGAAAGGGATTTGGCCTGCAGAGGTGTGAATACCCGTGAACAGATACTAACCCTTTCCCACATGCATATAGTTTATGCCACTTTCCACACTGATTTAGTCATGCAACAACTCGCTTCCATGATCAAAACCCATACAATGCAAACAAAACGACATTTTAAAGCATCGCGGGCAATTGCTTCTCTTGCCACAATGTGTTCAGGTCTATTGCATAGCCGGGTTGATTCACCCAGGGATCACGAGTGTGTGAACTGACGGGGTGGTATGACTGAAATGATGTGGAAAACGGCCTAAAACACCCAACAATACAGACAAAACGACCTCTGAAAGCAGGGCGCGCAATTGCTCCCTTTGTCACAGTGTGTTCAGTACTATTGAGTAGCTGGATTGAATTACCCAGGACGCATGAGTATGTGAGCAGTGCGGGTGATTTGACATATATGATGTTGAAACCGGCGTAAAACACCCAACAATACAAACATGATTAGCAATGCCTCATCTTTCCACACTGTTTTCAGTCCTAACGCATAGCTGGGTTGATTCTCCCAGGTCCCATGAGTTTGTGAACTGTGAGAGTGATTGGGCATAAATGCTATTGAAAACGGCCTAAAACTCCGTACAGTGCACTCAAAACGACCTTCGAAACCATGATGAGCAATGGCTCCTTCTAGCACACTGTTTTCAGTATTATCGCGTAAGTTGGTTGATTCACCCAGGAAGCATGTGTATGTGAGCAGTGAGAGGTATTTAACATAAATGCTGTTGAAAACGGCCTTAAACAACCAACAACGCAATCAAAACCACATTTGAACACATGATAAGCATTGGCTACTCTTTCCACACTGTTTTCAGTCCTATTGCCTAGCTGTGTAGAATCACCCAACAAACACGAGTATGTGCACTGTGATGGCGATTGGGCATACATGCTGTTGAAAACGGCCTAAAAACCCAACAATGCAAGCAAAACGACCTTTGAAAGCATGATGAGCAATGGCTGTTTTTATCACAATGTGTTCGATAGTTCATTTATAGAGAGTGTATGTATGTGGAAACGGGGTTATGGGAAAATCGTTCACTGTACCGCCGAAAGGGATTTGGCCTGCAGAGGTGTGAATACCCGTGAACAGATACTAACCCTTTCCCACATGCATATAGTTTATGCCACTTTCCACACTGATTTAGTCATGCAACAACTCGCTTCCATGATCAAAACCCATACAATGCAAACAAAACGACATTTTAAAGCATCGCGGGCAATTGCTTCTCTTGCCACAATGTGTTCAGGTCTATTGCATAGCCGGGTTGATTCACCCAGGGATCACGAGTGTGTGAACTGACGGGGTGGTATGACTGAAATGATGTGGAAAACGGCCTAAAACACCCAACAATACAGACAAAACGACCTCTGAAAGCAGGGCGCGCAATTGCTCCCTTTATCACAGTGTGTTCAGTACTATTGAGTAGCTGGATTGAATTACCCAGGACGCATGAGTATGTGAGCAGTGCGGGTGATTTGACATATATGATGTTGAAACCGGCGTAAAACACCCAACAATACAAACATGATTAGCAATGCCTCATCTTTCCACACTGTTTTCAGTCCTAACGCATAGCTGGGTTGATTCTCCCAGGTCCCATGAGTTTGTGAACTGTGAGAGTGATTGGGCATAAATGCTGTTGAAGACGGCCTAAAACTCCGTACAGTGCACTCAAAACGACCTTCGAAACCATGATGAGCAATGGCTCCTTCTAGCACACTGTTTTCAGTATTATCTCGTAAATTGGTTGATTCACCCAGGAAGCATGTGTATGTGAGCAGTGAGGGGTATTTAACATAAATGCTGTTGAAAACGGCCTTAAACAACCAACAACGCAATCAAAACCACATTTGAACACATGATAAGCATTGGCTACTCTTTCCACACTGTTTTCAGTCCTATTGCCTAGCTGTGTAGAATCACCCAACAAACACGAGTATGTGCACTGTGATGGCGATTGGGCATACATGCTGTTGAAAACGGCCTAAAAACCCAACAATGCAAGCAAAACACCCAACAATACAAACATGATTAGCAATGCCTCATCTTTCCACACTGTTTTCAGTCCTAACGCATAGCTGGGTTGATTCTCCCAGGTCCCATGAGTTTGTGAACTGTGAGAGTGATTGGGCATAAATGCTGTTGAAAACGGCCTAAAACTCCGTACAGTGCACTCAAAACGACCTTCGAAACCATGATGAGCAATGGCTCCTTCTAACACACTGTTTTCAGTATTATCTCGTAAATTGGTTGATTCACCCAGGAAGCATGTGTATGTGAGCAGTGAGGGGTATTTAACATAAATGCTGTTGAAAACGGCCTTAAACAACCAACAACGCAATCAAAACCACATTTGAACACATGATAAGCATTGGCTACTCTTTCCACACTGTTTTAAGTCCTATTGCCTAGCTGTGTAGAATCACTCAACAAACACGAGTATGTGCACTGTGATGGCGATTGGGCATACATGCTGTTGAAAACGGCCTAAAAACCCAACAATGCAAGCAAAACGACCTTTGAAAGCATGATGAGCAATGGCTGTTTTTATCACAATGTTTTCGATAGCTCATTTATAGAGAGTGTATGTATGTGGAAACGGGGTTATGGGAAAATCGTTCACTGTACCGCCGAAAGGGATTTGGCCTGCAGAGGTGTGAATACCCGTGAACAGATACTAACCCTTTCCCACATGCATATAGTTTATGCCACTTTCCACACTGATTTAGTCATGCAACAACTCGCTTCCATGATCAAAACCCATACAATGCAAACAAAACGACATTTTAAAGCATCGCGGGCAATTGCTTCTCTTGCCACAATGTGTTCAGGTCTATTGCATAGCCGGGTTGATTCACCCAGGGATCACGAGTGTGTGAACTGACGGGGTGGTATGACTGAAATGATGTGGAAAACGGCCTAAAACACCCAACAATACAGACAAAACGACCTCTGAAAGCAGGGCGCGCAATTGCTCCCTTTGTCACAGTGTGTTCAGTACTATTGAGTAGCTGGATTGAATTACCCAGGACGCATGAGTATGTGAACAGTGCGGGTGATTTGACATATATGATGTTGAAACCGGCGTAAAACACCCAACAATACAAACATGATTAGCAATGCCTCATCTTTCCACACTGTTTTCAGTCCTAACGCATAGCTGGGTTGATTCTCCCAGGTCCCATGAGTTTGTGAACTGTGAGAGTGATTGGGCATAAATGCTGTTGAAAACGGCCTAAAACTCCGTACAGTGCACTCAAAACGACCTTCGAAACCATGATGAGCAATGGCTCCTTCTAGCACACTGTTTTCAGTATTATCGCGTAAATTGGTTGATTCACCCAGGAAGCATGTGTATGTGAGCAGTGAGGGGTATTTAACATAAATGCTGTTGAAAACGGCCTTAAACAACCAACAACGCAATCAAAACCACATTTGAACACATGATAAGCATTGGCTACTCTTTCCACACTGTTTTCAGTCCTATTGCCTAGCTGTGTAGAATCACC
>JASEVX010000014.1:39701202-39821202 GCA_031761405.1 Serripes groenlandicus
TGACAGACATTGAAAGGCCGTGTACAACGTACCCATCGTAGCAGACGACATTAGAGTATATATTGGGCAAGTAGAAAAGAATGCTCTATAATAAGCAACTAGCAACTTCTGTTTTGTTAACAGTACTTTCAAACTCTAGTCTTAATCATGCTATCATTTTCTTCTGTAATGTTATTGACCGTTTTCAAGCGACTGTGTTCCCTGTATCAAACGGAACTATAGTGGCAACACTACAAGTATTTTCAAGTTAAAGGCATTCAATTACATTACCATATGACCCGTTCAACGGGAAACCCAACGCTAGGGACTCATAGATGCATAAACGTATCGAACCGCGATCAGTCTAGTGTAATCGAATGCCTTCACATGAGGGTACTTATATGTTAACCATTTTATGTTCTGTTTTGGTGGTTAAAACATGGATTACAGGCCACTATATGTAGTGTAATCGAATGCCCTTCACTTGAGGGTACTTATATGTTAACCATTTTAGTTTCTGTCTTGCGTGGTTAAAACATGGATTACAGCCACTATATGTAGTGTAATCGAAAGCCCTTCACTTGAGGGTACTTATATGTTAACCCATTTTAGGTTCTGTTTTGGTGGTTAAAACATGGGATTACCCACTATATGCTAGGTGTAATCGAATGCCCTTCACTTGAGGGTACTTATATGTTAACCATTTCTAGGTTCTGTTTTGGTGGTTAAAACATGGATTACAGCCACTATATGTAGTGTAATCGAATGCCCTTCACTTGAGGTACTTATATGTTAAACATTTTATGTTCTGTTTTGGTGGTTGGAACATGGATACAGCCACTATATGTAGTGTAATCGAAATGCTCCTTCACTTGAGGGTACTTATATGTTAACAATTTAGTTACTGTTTTGGTGGTTAAAACGATGGATTACAGCCACTATATGTAGTGTAAGTGAATGCCCTTCACTGTGAGGGTAACTTATATGTTAACCATTTTAGGTTCTGTTTTGGTGGTTAAAACATAGATTGCAGCCACTATATGTAGTGTAATCGAATGCCTTCACTTGTGGGTACTTATATTCGTTAACCATTTTAGGTTCTCGTTTTCGTGTTTCTAATAAAGATAAAATCCATAAATAGGGAGCCATTCACTAGAAAACCAACATTATGGGATATGCGTTATTGTATCGATCCAGATCAGCATATGTCACAGGGGGATAGAGGTATAAAGTAACGAGTCCTGAACGGACATCCGAAGGAAGCGAAAAATGTCTATCTGGGATAGCCTGTGCGGCATGCTTACATATAGTGGCTGTAATCCATGTTTCACACCACCAAAACAGAACCTAAAATGGTTAACATATAAGTACCCTCAAGTGAAGGGCAATGGAGTTATACTACATATAGTGGCTGTAATCCATGTGTTAACCACCAAAACAGACCTAAAATGGTTAACATATAAGTACCCTCAAGTGAAGAGGGCATTCGATTACAAGTACATATAGTGGCTGTAATCCATGTTTTAACCACCAAAACAGAACCTAAAATGGTTTAACTTATAAGTACTCTCAAGTGAAGGGCATTCGATTACACTACATATAGTGGAGTAAATCCATGTTTTAACCACCAAAACAGAACCTAAAATGGTTAACTTATAAGTACTCTCAAGTGAAGGGCATTCGATTACACTACATATAGTGGATGTAATCCATGTTTTAACCACCAAAACAGAACCTAAAATGGTTAACATATAAGTACCCTCAAGTGAAGGGCATTCGATTACACTACATATAGTGGCTGTAATCCATGTTTTAACCACCAAAACAGAACCTAAAATGGTTAACATATAAGTACCCTAAAGTGAAGGGCATTCGATTACACTACATATAGTGGCTGTAATCCATGTTTCAAACACCAAAACAGAACCTAAAATGGTTAACACATAAGTACCCGCAAGTGAAGGGCATTCTATTACACTACATATATTGGCTGTAATCCATGTTTTAACCACCAAAACAGAACCTAAAAATGGTTAACATATAAGTACCCTAAAGTGAAGGGCATTCGATTACACTACATATATTGGCTGTAATCCATGTTTTAACCACCAACACAGAACCTAAAATGGTTAACATATAAGTAACCTCAAGTGAAGGGCATTCCAAACGAAATTGGAAAATATATACAAAAACCAAGTGAAAAGCATTCGAATACACTACATACTATTCTACTTCTTGATTTAAACACCAAACTAAAACCAAACTGGTGAAAATATTTTAAAATAAAATCGATTTATTAATATTCGCTGAATTCCTTGTTTTAATTGATAGTTTTGATAGTTTGATTAGAAGTTCAGAGTTAAGTCTTGTTCAGGGTTGTAAAAACTTGAATAAAACCAACAAAGTGGACTCTGCGTAAAGTATCGACCCGGATCAGCGTAAGCATGCCGCGCAGGCTTACCCGAATATATACTTTTCACCTCCTGTGGATTTTCTTTTTCAGGAATCATTACTCCATACCTCTATCCCCCTGGTACGGAATGTATCGGCCCAGGTCAGTATACGTGGATTGCGTAGGTTGATTTGGGTCGATACATTACGCAGAGGCCAAAATGTTGGGACGGCTCATTTTGACAACTGTGTATTTTCATACCACTTAACTTACTTCAGGGATATATTTTGGAACATTTCGACGATTTACACATAAACACAATTCATGTGAAGGTGATGTTAGAAACTTAACAACATGCAGTTGCTTTGGACGTACCCACTAACAACAGAAACAACACTTTCTTTAAGAGAGAATTTACAAAGTGTTGCATTGACGTCGTCAAAGCCGTCTGATGTAGATTGGTTGTAAGCTGGAAAGAGTAGAAAAGCTGAATAATCATTACTTAAATCGATTCAAGTGAATAGGTTTTATTGCAGCGTTTGAAAACTTCATCTCTGTAATAATCGAACCATGCTCATTCTTGTTGTACCAGAACTGACAGTAGTGTTGGTTGGGAGATTTTACACTTAGTCCTATGATTTTGACCAAACCCGTATCACGTTCATCATACCAGGCTGAAAATACAAGAGTCCAATTGTGTGGGCCAACGTTTTGCCAGGTATTTCCATTGAAGCGATGTTCCGGAAACGCATTGATTGGACACTCACTGACGAAATGACCTTCACCCAGTTCGTCCAAACTGGCACTTTCTTGCCTAGCTTTTGTCAGATTTTTCCAGTCAGAAACTACCCTATCTATGTCTTTTAATCCACTGGTACCTGTGTGTAGTACAGGGAGATATTTAACATGTTCCGTTTTTAGAATGAGATATACTAGTAGATATACTAGTAGAGAGAACGTCATCAGCAAGATTAACATTCGATGTAACTTTTGATAAGTCCAATTAACCAAACCGGCCATTCTTATGGCGTTTTTTTCTTGTAATCAAACGACAGTCTCTGATCCTGGTGACAAATGGTTTGTCCCCAATATATAGCTAGAAAACACAATTGTATTGTACAAGAGATATACTCTGTACGTTTTTTTTTTTCCACGATTAACACAAAAATAACGTTTACTTCTCAAACTTAATATCAAGACAGCGTAACACGGTTGATTATTGCAGAGAAAATCACGATAATGTATAGAGTTTCTTAGCAACGAAGATCATCATTACATGCGAAATTTGGGATGCTAGGAAATGTAAATGCATCAGAACTCCAAAGATCAGTACGCCAAAATTAAATTGTAAAAATATCCGAGTGAATTACGAATGCAAACATAAACAACAGCCAAATAAGAAACTCCCACTAATTCTTGGTAACCACCTAAATACAAGTCCTTACGTGTGTACATATCATATTGAAATGAAATACATATTCCGATATGACTGTTCCACTGTTAAGCAATACGCTAATATCGCTGCTGAGCTGTGCGCCTTCACTTTATTGATAGCATATTAAACTGTATTTGATCGTTGCTCTTCAAAAATCAAGCTAACTATAACTAAAGAAAGTGTAGAAAAAGATCGGTATCTATGCTTAAATATCCAAATGCATTCTGCTTTACCGAAGTTTAAATAAATCTTCTGTGGCTACTTGGTGAGGAGTTCGCCGTATCCGAGTGGTTAGCATCGGGGATTTGGAAGATGGCGTCCTGGGTTCGATCCCGAGTCGCTGCAGTCAATTTAGATAGCCATAATATTAAAAGCCTAGTACTTTTTCATCTACCAAGGTATCATGGGAAAGTAAATTGTCGCTGTGAAATGTGTTAAAAACGGCGTAAAATGCCGATAAATCAAAACACACAAACATACTAATTTGCGAACACTGGTCGCAACTGCCTTTGGACCGATGTTTAAAGAACGCCGCTCATAAAATCATTTAGTTGCACTCATGAATTTAATAGTCTGTCCATTGGCAGTTAATTGTTATTAATTGTCATTGACTAGTGCATTGTTGATGAAAAACGGTGAAGGGATAATTTGAGGTATACTATTTCTTTACTAGGCCGCCTTTAGTATGCATTGGTATTGGAGATAGGCAGGAGAGGAATATATAAAAACAAGTGAGAAATTACAAAAATAAATTGTGTTAATAAAAAAATAAGTTTGCAAAATAGCGATCAAGCAGTAAATTCGTCCAGCAATCCATTCATCAATCAAACAAACAAACAACAACAACAATGTATAAGTAATTCATTCGTCGAAGAAAGATCATGAGCGTGAGGACGACTTTTCTATGAATAGGATAATATCAATGAAAATAACTATTACATATAATAATAAGCATTGAGTATTTTTTTTAAATGAAATGACCAACATACAAATAAAGCAATTTCTCCATATACCATAGTTTTGTTACACTACTGGATTCTCAACCAATGTCGCCTTTTACATTTACATTTTGAAAGATTTGGGACATTTTTCAACAAGAAGTTTTCAAATTTAGGTTTGTTGTGTGTGGGAAACGGTTGAACACCACCGATACGTCGAGACATAAATAACAAAACACCAACAACTGTAATACATAACAATATATATATATTTCTTTTTTATTTATTTCACACAAGATATACATAAGTTCATGTTACAATTCAAACAACAATTTAATCTTTCAAATATATGTCTTCCATTTCGAAAAATTGGTATGTATCATGCATTTCAATATTCTGGCAATGTTTTCTATGTTACAAAGAAGACATTAGAAGGAGTAGATCATGATAATGATTATGGGTGGAGGAGGAGAAAGATGACGTGTAGAAAAAGGTATATGAGTTAATAATATAGCTTATTGCATACATGTAGAACAACAAACAGTATGTTTATAGAAAATAAAAAATATATAAAAAGTACAAACGGAGAAATATTTTTTTTTTCAAATAAGTTTGCAATCATTTAACAATGTAAGAGTTTATGGAAACAAACTAATCTATTCTAGAATCATCACGTTAATGTATATCGATACAACTGTCATGGTAGAACATGTATCAACTCTCCTCTTCATATCGGAGCGTTGTCTGGTATTCACAAACACATGTTGCCAAGAAAGAATTATAAACAAAGAAGACCGCTGCATGACAATGAGATATATATTAAGTGTCCAATATTCTAATCAAAGCAAATAAATCAAATTAACCAATAAATATTTATATTGAGTTGTTATGTCTTACCTAAAGTAAGAAAATTAAGTGCACTGTGTCTGGAGATTATTGTATGGTAAACTAACTACATGTACTTCAATACAAAATAGATGTAATCGGAAATGCGCATTTTTGTCGTCCGTCTAGCATGGCTTTATATTTAGTCCCAGCTGTGTCAAAACAACTACAAGTTTTGTTTATTTCAACAAAGCAAAATTTCCACGAATCGTGTGAAAAATTAGCATAACAAGTACAAAGCAACTATATATATATAATAAATAAGTATTGAGTATTTTTGGAAACGAAATGACGGACGGACAAATGGAGCAATTGCTCCATATACCATAGCTTTGTCAAACTACGTCAAAATACGTCTGTTTATGAAAAAGTGTTTGTTTTATTACTTTTAAAAGACATTGCGTGTTCGATATAATAATTGAATATGTAAAAAAAGATCTAGTAATAATATTGTAATATGCTTAAAACGACAGACATTCACTAAGTCAAAATTTGTAGAATAAATAACTTGTTTTTCTGTTTCGATAAAAGGGCAAACTGATGAAAAGTATGAATGAAGAAGCTGTGGGTAAGTGACCATTTATGCATGCCCTTTTAATATAATGCAGCGCTTTGAACGGGTTAGGTAATATCCACACTATCTTGGGACACCTACCTCATAATCGTTTACAATAAATGATATTTTTAAAGTCTAGCTGACCACTTTTCACAAATCAGTAGCAAACTGATTTTTGGAAAAGATATAGATTACAATAAATGATTATGAAAGTTCTACTGAATACAGTTGAAAGCGTTGTGACCAATGGAGCAATGGATTCAGATTCTGCTTCAGATGGGTCTACCAGGGGAAATGTATAAGAATTAGGGATGTCAGCAATTAATCGGTTAATCGGTTAACCGTATGATATTCAATTAATCGGTTAATCATAGCCCCTAGAACTCTGTAGTATGTATACTTTGAATTACCGCCACTATATCTCTGTAGTATGTATACTTTGAATCATTGTCCCTATATATCTAGAGTATGTATACTTTGAATCATCGCCCCTTGATCTCTGGAGTATGTATACTTTAAATCATCATCCCTATATCGCTGGAGTATGTATAATTTGAATTATCGCCCCTAGATATCTGGAGTATGTATACTTTGAATCATCGCCCCTAGATATCTGGAGTATGTATACTTTGAATGATCGCCCCGTTCTAGATCTCTGGAGTATATATACTTTAAATCATAGCCCCTAGATCTCTGGAGTATGTATACTTTAAATCATAGCCCCTAGAACTCTGCAGTATGTATACTTTGAATCATCACCCCTATATAACTGGAGTAAGTATATTTTGAATCATCGCAATAGGTCTCTGAAGTATGTATACTTTGAATCATCACCCATATATAACTGGAGTAAGTATATTTTGAATCATCGCCCCTAGATATCTGGAGTATGTATATTTTGAATCATAGCCCCTAGATATCTGGAGTATGTATACTTTGAATCATCGCCCCTATATCTCTGTAGATTTACCTTACACATAAAAAACGGTCTATTGTATGCACAGGGGACGGGTATTTAGATATACTTAACACGTGAAGGGTAGGACCAGTGTATTACTAAGTGTGTCTTCAGATTTACGTAGCACACGAATGTCAGGACTAGTTTATGACCAGGGGACGTGGTATTCAAATTTACGCAACACATGAAGAAAAAGGGACAAGTGTATCTTTATATTTACATAACATATGTATAACAGGTCTAGTTTATATCCAGGAGTGTATTCCGATTTAACTAACATATTTATGTAAACAGGAGTATTGTATGACCAAATGTGTATTCTGAACACATGAACGCCAGGAATACTGTAGACTAGATAAGTTACCAAACACCTAGTGATCTGTCCTTTAATAAGAAGTGAACCTTTCACATACACCGTGCTCATGATGACAGTCAAGCTTGACCTATGATCCATGACCATTAATAAGAAGTGAACTGTTCACCTAAACTGTTTATGATGACAGTCTAACTTGCCCCATGATCCATGACCATTTATAAGAAGTGAACTGTTTATGATGAAAGTCTAGTGATAATCCACAGACATTAATAGCATGAATAGTATGAGCACCAGCATTCTATCTCATGTATTTAAACGATTTCAATTATAGTTATATAGATCGATTTAGGGAATTCAATATTGATATATCAAATTATATTTATACTGTTATTGTTGTTATCCCGAAACTTCAGAGACGGGTTAATACCTCTTGCAATGTTATAACTGATGTGGTTGATACTTTTGATCTAGATCTTTTGAAAACCCGCTTTATAATGTTTTCAATGAATGATCACCTTTTAAAACTCAATGAATATACGTGTATTTCCAAAGCTAGATGTAAATTAATCAAACTACACAGCTGCAGAGTATATAGATATTATCAAAATATTGGACTCGTCACAGGAAACTAGGCCTTATGACATTAAAGACGAGAGTTGGTTCCATTTTATGGACACAGTTTGATAGATCTTTGTAATATTTGTGTCCGCCATTCAGTCAAGCCATTCAGTCAAGATATATTTTTGTGTGGAGTTGAACAATAATCAGACCGAAGGCCATGTTTAGATACATGTTAAACCACACAAATGTTTGCAATATTGAAGTTCCTATAACATTGAATGAATAGAAATCCGTTTTACATAAGTTTATTGTGTGTAGTTTGTATATCAAATTCAATTATTTTATTTACTTTGGAATACCTCATATTAACAGCATACTATCTCTGAAGGTTATCATCGGATTTGACTGTTTATTTTAAATAATATATCATTTAAATGTTACACGCGTATTTTTCATTATGAAGCTCTAAGATCATCTCTTTTTTTGTATCCCATTAAACATGAAATCGAGTTCAAAATATTTTAAATCTTTTTTTGAAAAACATAATATCAAGTTTAATTTGACATTTGCACGATTTAACTCGGTTAAATCATAGAGCATTTAGCAGGAATTGATATGATCGAGGAATACACATTTGCACACGAGTAGCGAATATTCCGATGGCGAACAAGTAGAGTGACGAACCATACAGTTACCAAAAGAGTTATTTCCCCTAGGGAAATAGCCGCCATTTGTAATACAACTTTTGTCTTTGTAGAGAGATTGTGTTGCTCCATTTTTCTTTAAAAACTTCACTGTGCAGTTTATTTCAGGTAAGTAATTATTTCAAATTCAATCTGAAATGCATGTTATTATTAATATGAGTTTTCAAAATCTCGACAAGTCAGAAGTATTTCCATAATTGATAGATATATCCTCGAGCATCCGTAATTCGTGAGTGTAAGGCTTCAAAGACAAAATATGCAGAAGGCTTAGTGAATGATACGAAATTTCATGTCTTATCTGAAAGATTTATTTATTTCCTCCAGGTTTCGAGCAAAAAATCCTTTGAAAACTAATAATTCACAAAAAAAATAATCTTGAATACACATGTGTTCAACAAGTCAGAAGCCGAAATTGTTATCCTATTTTCGTGACGTCATCATTTTGGCACTTTGCAGTTTCCATAAAGACAACACACACAAAAAAGATTTTTTTTTTAAAAGGGGCAATAGGTCGTAACATATTGAAAACTAAAAAACTGAAGTAATTAAACATTTTATATAGTTTAAATCAATTAATTTGAAATTATCCTTGATATAAATATGAACTTTTTTTTTTTAATTACTCAACTTTGAATCTTCGTTAAACTTATTTTCCTTTCTCATTTTTAGCTCGACTATTCGAAGAATATGAGAGCTTTACTTCTCGCCCCAGCGTCGGCGTCGGCGTCGGCGTCCGGTTAAAGTTTTAGGGCAAGTTGGCATTTTCATTCATAAGTATTTGTGCTAGGGCTTTAATATTTGGAATATAGTTACATCTTATACCTTTCTTCACATTGAAAGTTAAAGGTACTGAGTGTGACCTTCTTTTTGCGGTAAAAAACCTGATTTTCGGTGGTTAAAGTTTTAGGGCAAGTTGGATTTTTTTTTAATTTTTTTTTTCTCAATAATAACTTATGCTAGGGCTTTTATATTTGGAATATAATTACATCTAATACCTGTCTTCATATTGTATGCTGAAGATTCTGAGTGTGACCTTCTTTTTGGGGTAAAAAACATGATTTTCAGTGGTTAATGTTTTAGGGCAAGTTGGAATTTTTTTTTTTTTTTTTTTCTGAATAAGTATTTGTGCTACGGCTTTAATACTTGGAATGTAGTTACATCTCATACCTTTCTTCACATTAAATGCTGAAGATGCTGAGTGTGACCTTCTTTTTGGGGTAAAAAACCTGATTTTCGGTGGTTAAAGTTTTAGGGCAAGTTGGATTTTTTTTTAATTTTTTTTTTCTCAATAATAACTTATGCTAGGGCTTTTATATTTGGAATATAATTACATCTAATACCTGTCTTCATATTGTATGCTGAAGATTCTGAGTGTAACCTTCTTTTCGGGGTAAAAGACGTGATTTTGGGTGGTTAAAGTTTTAGGGCAAGTTTGCATTTTCATTTAATTTTTTAATTGTTCTCAATAAGTATTTGTGCTTCAGCTTTAATATTTGGAATGTAGTTACATCTTATACCTTTCTTTAATTTGAATGCTGAAGATGCTGAGTGTGACCTTCTTTTTGGGGTAAAAAACATGATTTTGTGTGGTTAAAGTTTTAGGGCAAGTTGGAAATTTTCATTTAATTTTTTAATTTTTCTCAATAAGTATTTGTGCTTCAGCTTTAATATTTGGAATGTAGTTACATCTTATACCTTTCTTTAATTTGAATGCTGAAGATGCTGAGTGTGACCTTCTTTTTGGGGTAAAAAACATGATTTTCGGTGGTTAAAGTTTTAGGGCTAGTTGGAATTTTTTTTTATTTATTTTTTCCTCAATAAGTACTTATGCTAGGGCTTTTATATTTGGAATATAATTACATCTAATACCTGTCTTCATATTGTATGCTGAAGATTCTGAGTGTGACCTTCTTTTCGGGGTAAAAGACGTGATTTTGGGTGGTTAAAGTTTTAGGGCAAGTTGGCATTTTCATTTAATTTTTTATTTTTTCTCAATAAGTATTTGTGCTTCAGCTTTAATATTTGGAATGTAGTTACATCTTATACCTTTCTTTAATTTGAATGCTGAAGATGCTGAGTGTGACCTTCTTTTTGGGGTAAAAAACATGATTTTCTGTGGTTAAAGTTTTAGGGCTAGTTGGAATTTTTTTTTATTTATTTTTTCCTCAATAAGTACTTATGCTAGGGCTTTTATATTTGGAATATAATTACATCTAATACCTGTCTTCATATTGTATGCTGAAGATTCTGAGTGTAACCTTCTTTTCGGGGTAAAAGACGTGATTTTGGGTGGTTTAAGTTGTAGGGCAAGTTTGCATTTTCATTTAATTTTTTAATTTTTCTCAATAAGTATTTGTGCTTCAGCTTTAATATTTGGAATGTAGTTACATCTTATACCATTCTTTAATTTGAATGCTGAAGATGCTGAGTGTGATCTTCTTTTTGGGGGTAAAAAACATGATTTTGTGTGGTTAAAGTTTTAGGGCAAGTTGGAAATTTTCATTTAATTTTTTAATTTTTCTCAATAAGTATTTGTGCTTCAGCTTTAATATTTGGAATGTAGTTACATCTTATACCTTTCTTTAATTTGAATGCTGAAGATGCTGAGTGTGACCTTCTTTTTGGGGTAAAAAACATGATTTTCGGTGGTTAAAGTTTTAGGGCTAGTTGGAATTTTTTTTTATTTTTTTTTCCTCAATAAGTACTTATGCTAGGGCTTTTATATTTGGAATATAATTACATCTAATACCTGTCTTCATATTGTATGCTGAAGATTCTGAGTGTGACCTTCTTTTCGGAGTAAAAGACGTGATTTTGGGTGGTTAAAGTTTTAGGGCAAGTTTGCATTTTCATTTAATTTTTTAATTTTTCTCAATAAGTATTTGTGCTTCAGCTTTAATATTTGGAATGTAGTTACATCTTATACCTTTCTTTAATTTGAATGCTGAAGATGCTGAGTGTGACCTTCTTTTTGGGGTAAAAAACATGATTTTGTGTGGTTAAAGTTTTAGGGCAAGTTGGAAATTTTCATTTAATTTTTTAATTTTTCTCAATAAGTACTTGTGTTAGGGCTTTCATATTTGGAATATATTTACATATAATACCTTTCTTCACATTGTATGTTGAAGATGCTTAGTGTGACTTTTTGAGAATAAATAACATGATTTTTGTTTGATTTTGAGAATTGTAGATAAATTCATAACGTTTGGTTACATTCCTTTCTAATTGTGATCATTCATTTATCAAATATAATTCTTCAACATATCAAACGGGTTTTGCATGATGTCAAACATTTGGTAAACCTTTTTTCAAGGTTTTGCTATTTTTGGACTCTGTCAGTTTTAACATTTGCGTTTAGCTCAACGCTAAAGTTTCATAATTCAAATCACTTCATACTTCATACATTTGTTAAGGACCATCGTACAAATAGGTTAGATAACTCCATTTTATCCTTAATATGGAGTAATGACCCTTGATTTACTTAGAACATTTTGCCACAATGTTTTCCACTTTTTGTCATAGGTTATCCATTCAATTATGGAGATTTTCTATGTTTTGACAAAATACGTTCAAAGTCATCTGCTGCAGAATTGCCGTATGAGGGAAAGGGTTAATAGTACTTAAGTGCAATATAATGAAATAGTGCTTTATGTGAATAAGCGGCATATAGTCGAGCGCGCTGTCTTCCGACAGCTCTTGTTTATCCCACTGTGTCAACCTAAAGGGTTTGCATGGATGTTTGGACCCTGTAAGCATCCTATATTTATATCATCACAAAGATCAATACAGATTTCAAAATTGCCATATTTCTAATGGGATATTATTTAAAATATTTTAGTTATTTTACATCTCTATGCGTAAGCACCTTTAGGAATGTGAAATCCAATGAAAAATTGCATTGACCTAACTAGGTCAAACAAATCACATGACCCTAGCCGCCATTTTGTAAACAACAAAATACCCTTTTTACGGTAAATTTTCATGTCCGATTTTTCCACTTTTTGGGGTTTAAACTGTTCTTTAAATTTGGTATATAAAAATAAGGGTATTTTGGCTATTCCTCCCATGACAACTAGTTACAAAACTGTTGAAGATGCATTCTATTGTTGAAATATGTCAGCAAATACATTGGCCATTGGGAAATAATTTTACAGTTCCAAATCGGCTGCAAGGACAAAGTCACGTGATATAAGCCCGAAAATAGTGACGTCACGAAAAAGGGATGCTAACGAAAATGGAATGTCCAACGATATGTTGATTATTTTGGAATCAACACTTAAACTTAAGTTTAACTTTTAGCAGAATATTTTCCTATTTGCACACACCAACTTCATGCTGTCCAGTACCTTCTGACAAAAAAATAGGGCTAATTTAAGAAATGTCAGGATTAAATCAGGGCCTGCTCTGGGTTGAATTTTTCTTTCGCTACCACTGTTGCCACTTTGAAATCAAATTCGCCACTTTAAATTTTATTTCAAAGCGGCGAAAGTGGTAGCGAAAGAATTTTTTTGTTGAAAGTGGCAAACGCGGGCCCTGCCTAAAATGATAAATTTGGGTATGTACAATCTAGTTTGCCGGTCGCTAGAAATAAAAATTACAAAATAACTTCTGCACATGTTCACATTTTGTAAACAATGGTCGCAGATTTGCATTTTATTATCATTGGCTCCACCCACATTACTATGCAAGCGTATTGCTCTTGCGACATTTTTCCCCCCTCTAACCTCTTAAATACATGAAAATTAAATTCACATCAGTGACAAATTGTAATTGTCCGCGATTTTGTTTATTTCCAACACCCGGTTAAATTGACTAGACGAATTTCGTTTAAAATTTAATTTGATTAAATAACAAATTGGGTAATCAACCTACACATGAATGAATATACGGCACAGAAAACGTTGCGATTTGTGTTTATCGTTGCAAGGGGAGTTTATCCGATTCATTGTTGATTTCGATCAGCTTTTTTCTTGTCATTTGAGGCGGATAATTGAAAGGCAAGCGTCTATTAAATTCCAGACATGCGGACCTATTTCTTGTAGGGAATCATCGGACCGGGTCAATATATTCCGGTCAATGAGGTTCAAGACCTGAAGACCCTGATGATTCAAAGCTGTTTACCGATTTCTGATTCTCAGAGAAGGGAATCATGACTAACTTCACTAACATTTTGCAATCATTAAGATGGCGGCTATGTTACGAATGATAACGGAACACAAGAAAAAAAATAACGTTTTGTTGTATTGCTGTGCAAAAGTGAAAAATATAAGTGAATAACATTGCTTTAATCATTATCCTTTCCACATGTAGACATTTTCTCTATGGGAAATATATAAGTCTAGTGACCCCCCCCCCCCCCCCCCCCCCCACACACACACCCTATGGAATGTCATGCTAGCTTGCTGCTGCATGAGCCACACACCAGTGGAATTCTATTAAACCTAACATATTTATGAGTAGAAATCGTCTGTTGTCTGTCATCCGTCGTTAACTTTTAGCTTTAAACATCATCTCCTCCTTAACCACATGACCAATTTCAACCTTAACTCCACAGGAATGTTTCTTTGGTGGCCCTCTTTCCAAATAGTTCAATGATTTAAATTCCATTAATAACTGTGGTTGCTGCGGCACCAGAAAGGGGGCAAAATGTCCAAACTTTAAAAATCTTCTGCAATGAATCTTCTATCAGATTGACAGATTCCTATATAATTTGGTAGAAATGTTCCTTGGGTGACCCTCTACCAAAAATGTGCAATATTTACCGATTGGTTAAAAAACATGGCAGTCAGGCGGCATCAGAAAAGGGGCAAATTGACAAAATTTGAAAATTCCATTTTCTTGAAAGTGCTCGTCTTATTTTATGGAATTGAATAGGAATCTTACTTCAGGGATCCTCTAATTCATTTTTTCAAGCCGTATTGATTGATTACAAAATCATAGCAATCAGGCGTCATCACAAAAGGGGTAAATTGAACTTAAGCTACGAATGACAACTCCTACCATTTCACTGGACCAATTTCAACTTAACTTCACAATGTTGCTTTGTTGGTCCTCTTTCAAACTTGTTCAAAGATTTACATGATATTTACAACTTTGGCTGCTGCGGCATAAGAAAGATATAGAAAGTACCCGAACTTTAAAATCCTTTTCCTCCATAATATGCCTGTCTGATTCCAAGATAATTCAGTAAAAATGTTTTTTGAGTGACCATCTATACAAACCGTTCAATCCATATTGATTTCGTTGAACAACAGGGCAGCAAGGCGGCATCAGGAAAGGCGCAAAATGACAAAACTTTATTATTCCATTCTTATTTAAGTTCTTGTTAGATTTCAAGATACAAATGGCATTTACTGATAAGCCATTTTACTATTTCTTTAACAGTGTTCAGATAAGCCATTTTACTATTTCTTTAACAGTGTCCAGATAAGCCATTTTACTATTTCTTTAACAGTGTCCATTCCTTGCAGTTTCATTTGCACTCCTGATTAAATGTTCTGAGATATTTGCAGTTAAATATTTGCTACTAATTTACTTTCACTCGGGTAATCGATTTATGGCCATCTTGGCCCTCTTGTTAGTTCAAGTGATATTTACCTTGACGGGAGTGACCCCAATTACAATCCCAAACTAGCTTTCTGTATAACCCACCTTTCTTTTCAATATGATATGTCGAACATTATATCTTTGGCAATGCAAATTCAACTATAAGGGATTTCTTTTTGTTTTAATCTTTCCAAAATACAATAAATCTGCAGTAGACGATTTTAAAAATCATTTAGGCTAAAATGAAGAATGTCTATAAATGAAAGTATTATTATTAAAAACTTTGCAAAAAAAGGAGACATTGCACATTACAATTTCTCCTTTTGTCACAATATATTTTCAATGTCATCTTAATAGATGGGGGAATATAGGAGTCACTGTGTCGGTCGGTCAGTCGGTGGGAAGCCATATTTTGTCCGGCCTATTTCTTACAAACCACTTGGTGGAATTCAATAACATTTTACATGAAGCTTCTATACCAAGAGGAGATGTGCAGACCCTTAAAGTCTTAGAATTGCATGTTGTTTTACAGAGTTATAGCCCTTTTGCGTCTGTCCGTCTGTCTGTCAGTCCTACCTAACCTTGTCTGGCCCGCATCTTAACCATGCATCATAGGATTTGAAAGAAACTTGGCACAAACGTTCACCATGATGAGGCGGCGTGTCGCGCACAAGACCCAGGCCTGAACCTCAAATGTCAAGGCCACACTTAGAGGTCAAAGGTCAAAATGAGTACTATTTGATACAACTGTACCTTGTCCGGCCTGCATTTCAACCATGCATCATAGGATTTCAAAGAAACTTGGCACAAATGTTCACCATGATGAGGCGGCGTGTCGCGCAGAAGACCCAGGCCTGTACCTCAAAGGTCAAGGTCACACTTAGAGGTCAAAGGTCAAAATGAGTACTGTTTGATAGGACTACCTTGTCCGGCCCGCATCTCAACCATGCATCTTAGGATTCTCAAGTTACTGGACACACATGTTTACCATGATGAGGCGGCTTGTACCTCAAAGGTTAAGGTCATACTCAGAGATCAAAGGTCAAAATGAGTACTGTTTGACAGGACTACCTTGTCCGGCCCGCATCTCAACCATGCATCATAGGATTCTCAAGTTACTTGGCACACATGTTCACCATCAAAGGTCAAAATGAGTTCTTTTTGATAGGACTACCTATCGGTCGGTAGGTAGGAAGCCATATTTTGAGTCAAGGTGCTGTTTTGGGGGTATTTATCATCTTCAGTGATAGTTCTAGTTTGTTGTATGTGAGACAGGGTTAATAGCATTTACACTTGATATCAATCAAAATACCTGGAAAAACATTTCATGATCTGTGAATCTTTGAAATTTACAATTTGGCACAATGCAGATCTCTATCAAGCTTCATGAAACTTGTTTAAAAATATACAGTAGAGAAACATATGTGTTTGTTTAAACTGATGTATATCCTAGTACAGTTTCATCAGGACATTTAACATTGTGTTGTCTGCATTGTAAACTTTAAACTGATGTATATACTTTTACATTTCCATCAGGACATTCAACATTGTATTTTCTGCCTTGGCAGGATGACATACAAATCAATGTACCAAGATAATATCTTCGTTGTCTGATTATCTGTTTGTCACACGTTTCAGTTACTGCCTTATTAGCAGGCGACAAATGTGCTTTTTTAAACTCTCTTGTAAATTTATAGTAAACCTTAACCATTTAGAGTTTACATCATTCGTCTAATGATTGTGTTGCACCGTGGGGCAATATGCATTATTGTAGCTTAATGGTCAGCAAAAACGATAATTTCCAATGCAGTTCATTTTAATTTTCTTTTTACTTCATGTTTAAAGTTTACCATTGCATAGTAAGGTGAATAGTTCTAACAAGAAAACATAAAAAGGATGAACTGGCTCTGCACTGTTCAACAACTCTTCATAGAAGGTTTCAAGATACCTTTGCAGCGCAGAATCTGTTTTGATCCTTGGCATGAATGTGTAGGCAGTTATTATTTCACAAATGCAATAACTGATTTTAATGGTGTTTTACTTACAACAGTTTGGACTAGTTAAATCAAATTTCAGAGGTATGTGGCATATGCAAAAATCTAGCTTTTGATTTATTTAACGTCACTGTGGTCAATTGCCTTAAAACTTCCTACGTATATATATATCATAATATGTCATTATATAAAATATAACACAATAGGATAAATATTTTAACGAATTTTAGCAAAACTGAAAAAAAGGTAGGAATTTTAGGGATTTGAGGTACGCTGGACAGCCTGTAACTCAAATATCAATACAAGCTTGAAGTAAGGAAATATGTTAAATTCCAGTTTGAAATAGATGCTTTCATTAAGTGAGACAGCATAAGGCTTAAAACGGTATATTTTAGGCATGTATGTAATAATAACTTCCAAATTGTAAATTTTAGCTAAACACAATTTCGGTTACAGCAAGAATGACCATTTTCACTCCTTCTTTTTTTGTTTTTTTAAATATTACATTAAATAATAAAAACGGGCCATATACCGTGTTTTTGCCGATATGCAAACAGTGGATTCCGTCAGATATAACATGTATAAAATAGCGTTTAAATAATGCTCATGGGTTCAAAGTTAGCCTGTTCGGAGGTCATCAGTTTTACATAATGATAGGGATATATAGGGAAACAGTTGTTCAAGCTGTGTCAGTTGGTAAAAAAACAATACATTACCATAACTTGTTGGGTTACTTTCACTATATATAATTATAGTGAAAAGTTTTAAAAATGTATTGAACAAAATTGGAGTCTTCGTGGATCGTCAAATCGCCATATGTGCACTCTAAGCAGGCGATCAGAGTCCCCCAATGAAAGCTTAAATTTCACAACTGTAGTTTGACTTGAGTAGGATTCAATAATAACACATATTCGTTTCCAGTATTCATAATCATCTTTATTATTGTAATTCTTTGCTCACCTCCATTTCTCACTCCGGTCCCAATTGACCTCTTTGTATTGTAGTGCCTTAAAACTAAACTAGCTCATTATCAAACAAAAATAAAGGTATGAAACTCGGGTGAACGATCAAGGGCCATGACGGCCCTCTTCTTGTTTCATTATTCTTCCTTGTTTTGAGTTAATAATTTGTCAAGTCAGTCGATCTTGTTTTCCTTTCAGAACTGAAAAGGACACCTACTGGCGAGCAACAGCTAAATTAGATGCATGTAGACAGTACAGAAGCTTAAGCATGTCTGAGTTTGATTAGAAATTGCTAAGGGAATACATATGGATGAGACTCTTGTAAATTGTGATGTTGGTACATGTAGATGAACAACTAAAAGATATTTGATGATGCACAAAATACCCACTGATTACAGAACCGCAATAGATGAGATGACAGCGGAAAGGTAAATGCCCAGCAGAATAGTCAACTTTATGAAGACAGATACCAACGAGAAACATTTTACATGTGTTTTTTATGATTTTGCATGTTCAAGGAAAGATGTACTTATCAAACATAAGAGGATTCATCCTGGTGAGAAACTGTAAACATGTCATGTTTGAGAATTTGAATGTAATCACAACTGAATCACATTCATTACATGTCATACTTGCTAATAACCATAAAAATGTTATGTTTGTGAATTGAGTTTGATAACAAATGGAATTTAATCATGCACAGGAGAATACTAAAAGGTGAGAAAGTGTATGAATGTGATGCTTGTGCATATACCTGTAAAAAGAAAAGTAATCTCTACTCTCACACGAGAATACACACTGGTGAAAAACCGTATGAATGTGATTTGTGTGATTATACATGTACAATTAAAGGTAATCTAAGCTCGCACAAGAGAATACACACTGGTGAGAAACCGTATAAATGTGATGTTTGTGAATATACGTGTGCACAGAAAGGTCAACTCAGCCGTCACAAGAGAATACACACTGGTGAGAAACCGTACAAGTGTGACTTTTGTGAATTTGCATGCTCAGACAAAGGAAATTTAACAAAACACATGAGAAAACATTATGAATGTGATGTGAGTGAATATACTGGTACACAGAAAAGTAATCTCAGCACTCACAAAATAATAAATACTGTTGAAAAACCATATGAATGTGATGTTTGTGAATATACTTGTGCACTTAAAGATGCTCTCAGGTTTCACAAGAGAATACATACAGGTATACTTTATGAATGTGATGCTTGTGCATATACTTCTAAAAAGAAATGTAATCTGAACTCTCACACGAGAATACACACTGGTGAAAAACCGCACAAGTGTAACTTTTGTGAATTTGCATGCTCAGACAAAGGAAATTTAACAAGACACACGAGAAAACATACTTGTGACAAACCGTATAAGTGTGATGTTTGTGAATATACTTGTACACAGAAAACTCATCTCAATTCTCACAAGGGAATACACACTGGTGAGAAACCGTACACATGTGATGTTTGTGAATACGCAAGTTATCATAAAGTAAATTTAGTCATACACAAGAGAATACATACTGGTGTAAAACCTTACAGATGTGATATGTGTGAATATGCATGTAAAGGGAAAGGTCAACTCAACTCCCATAAGAGAATACATACTGATGAGAAACTTTATAAATGTGATGTGTGTGAATATACATGTAAATGGAAATTTCAGCTTAGCTCTCACAAAGGAATACACACAGGTGAGAAACCGTATAAATGTGACTTTTGTGAATATGCATGTAAATGGAAAAGAAGTCTCAGCCGTCACAAAAGAATACACACAGCTGAGAAACTGTCTAAATGACTTTTGTGAATTTGCATGTTCAGAGAAAGGAAATTTAATAAGACATAAGAGAATACACAGTGGTGAAAAAACGTAAACATGTGATGTTTCTGAATATGCATGTGCAAATAGAGGTGACCTGTCAAATCACAAGAAATTTCAAACTGGTGTGAAACCGAACATGTGTGATATAAATTGGGCACATTGCAAGTAATCGAAAACGATCTTCTTTTTAGCTCACCAGAGCACGTAGTGCTCAAGGTGAGTTATTGTGATCGCCTTTTGTCCGTCGTTCGTCGTCAACATTTGCTTGTTACTACACTAGAGGCAACATTTTGCATCCAATCTTTATAAAAGTTTATCAGAACATATATCTCGATCAACTCTAGGCCAAGTTCGAAACTGGGTCATGTGGGGTCAAAAGCTAGGTCACTAGGTCAAATTTAAGGAAAATATTGTTAACACTCCTGAAGCCGCATTTTGAAACTTTGTCAGAATGTTTGTCTTAGTGATATATAGGCCAAGTTCAAAAATAGGTCATGTCGGGTCAAAAACTAGGTCACTAGGTCAAATTGAAGGAAAATCTTGTTAACATTCCAGAGGCTGCAATTTTTGCTTGTTGAGCATGTTGAATCTTGTAAACACTCTGGAAGCCACATTTTAAACTTGAGCATGTTGAAACTTTGTCAGAAAGTTTGTCTTAATGATATCTAGGCCAAGTTCGAATATGGGTCATGTCCGGTCAAAAACTAGGTCACTAGGCCAAATTGAAGGAAAATCTTGTTAACACCCTGGAAGCCACATTTTAAACGTGAGCATGTTGAAACTTTATCAGAAAGTTTGTCTTGATGATATCTAGGCCAAGTTCGAATATGAGTCATGTCAGGTCAAAAACTAGGTCACTAGACCAAATTTAAGGGAAATCTTGTTAACACTCTGGAAGCCACATGTTTGGCTTGAGCATGAGAGAGTTATGTCTTAAATAGCCCATTCTCAGATGAGCGATTCCAGGGCCTCATGGCCCTCTTGTTTTATAATCGGCCACAAAGGATTAAAGTCTGGTATACCATATAGGTATGACGTTTGTGAATTTGTATATACACTGAAAAGAAATTTAATCGGACACTCAGAGATTACACACTAGTGAGAAACCGTACACATGTGATATCGGTGACTTTGCAAGTAATCGGAAAGATTCTTTAATCAGCCACAAGATAATACATAATGATAAGAAACCATTTAAATGTAATGTTTGTGAATACAAATGTACACAGAAAGGTGGTCCGTCGAATCACAAGAGAATACGCACTGGTGAGAAGCCGTACACATGTGATGTTTGTAACTTTGCCGTGGTCGAGTGGTTAGCGTCGGGGATTTGAAACGGAGTGTCCCATGTTCGATTCCCAATCGCGGCACGACGGTCATGGTGAAGTGCCTTTGGGCAATGCCCATTTTCAAGACTAGTACTGGTTTGTTTACCCATGAATAAGGGAACTGTCGCCGTTATATAACTAAAATAATTGTAAAAGCGGCGTAAACCCTCAATAAATAAACTAGGGATGGCAACGAATATTCGAATATTCGAATATTCGATCATACGGTCGAATATTCGAATACTATATCATGGTTCGAATATTCGATAAAATCAGGATTTTCAACACTAAAAAATAAAGATTTCTGCTTGTTTATTTTTTTCATAAACTGTAGGTAAAGGGTTATCGATGGTCTATTTTACGCATTGTTTATAAAGTGTCAATATAGTGTATAACATGTCAAACTGATAATCCCTGCTTTAGGCTATAAGTGTGATCGATATAATACAGATGTTTTCGTTCCAAAACATCGTAACTTCACAGTTGATTCTATGTAGTTACCGCTTTTTAGAATGAGGCATCAATCAGACAATATTTGAGGTGTTATTATCCGGTTTCGTTAATTGTTTTGATAAACAAACTGTAAATAATTAAGTAGCGTTGTATTTCACATTTTGTATAAGAAGCCTTGATTGGTAATTGCGAACATGCAGATATGTAGCAAGTATCAAACTGTGCAAATAAAACCTTTTATTTGCAGATAATTGTTGCTATTCATTTTGTTCATAAATACTCGAAAATTCGATCTGCATAGCCACATCAGTTTTGAAATATCTTGACATTAGTACGTAATATTTGATTTCAACAATGCCTGTTACGCCGTATATAGTTTGGAAGTATATCCGCCGATCTGAGAAAATAGCATCATGTACTATGTGTAAGGCGGAGCTGTCCTACCACAAACAACCTCCGCAATAATCTACAAAACAAACAACCATCTAGATACATTGATAACCCTTCTGTAACTACCGAGCAAAAGAAACAAACATCAATATGTCATTTACAACAGCATTTCAACAATAGTTCAGTTATATGCAGCAAGAGAAAGATTAAACCTCAGTTGTAAACAGGGTAATCAGAGCTAAATGTTTCGAACAATACATTAAGAATGGGATCAATTAGTTAAAATCTGCGCACTTTACCAACGTATTTTTTCATACGAATTCATCGGTGTAACGGAAACGTCAAATGAGAGTACACTGGACAAATAAAGAATTAAAAAAGTCTTTGTTTGGTAAGCATGCGCAAATGGGTCGAATATTCGAATATTCGAATATCTTGTGATCGAATATTCGAATACTAATTTTGGTATTCGTTGCCATCCCTAAAATAAACACACTAGCAAGTACGGAGAAAGTGTTTGTAATCGGTCAAAAGAGAATACACACTGGTAAGAAACTTTATAAATATGTTTACGCAGATTGGTTGCGGGAAATTGAACTGGGTATAAAGAAGTTGGCAGACGATTATCAACATATTGAGACAGCAATTCTATCAAAGAATGTTTTGAAGAATAGAGCTATTTCCATTTTTAAATAAGATACCAGTTACACTGAAAAAAGGGTATGGTTTTACATTGACATCCAGAGGAATAAATGTCAATACAAAAGTATTCACGTGTGTGTAATTATAGGTAAACAGAGGTTAGCCATACCCATCTGCGCTTCGTGTTGGTTAAAAGACGGGAATAAACTTGAACATCCCGAATGTTCTTCTTGCTGTCCCCATTTGCCAAATGGACTAAAGTCTGGTTTAGATATAAACACAGTAAAGGGTCAGATAAGAAAAAATAAAAAATATCTTTAGTTGACATGTTTCTACCTAAATTTCTCTTTTTTGATTCTGAAAATTACACAAATAATAAAAACACTATTAATTCAGTAATATCTCTAAAATCAGATTTCAAAAAACATATTTTCAATCATTCAAACAAATGTGAAATTTGTAATGTGACCAAAAACAATGTAAATGTTGATAACATTGAGCAACTTTTAGACAATCATTACTTGGTTAAAAATTTAATTTTGAATATTGAAAGTTTCCGGTTAATGACAGATTTAACATGCAGTATTTGAGATCATTGTTAACAGATTATAAGGATTATCGAGTTTGTGATTTTCAGCTCCCAAAACTGTGTCCCCCTTTGTTGATATTCATGCATAGGGTCATATCTATTTTTAGAGGAGCACGTCCCTGTGCCTTAACGCATTGTGGGTGTGTCAAAAATGAGCTTGTAGCAAACCATGAAGGAGGTTACATGATCTCAACACAGAAGAAACTAATAGATTAAAATATTTCTTCATTCAAGTCATTGCACACCTGTGATATAATGGACAGTTAAATCATGTTCATAGTATGTTTAATTGTTGTAAGGACAAACTAATATTATTTAGCATGCTATTTATACAACTCAACTCGACTCAAATAACTTTATTAGGCGAGTCGGCACTAAATGTGCCACTGGCCATACAAAATACATACAAAATGGTCTGCTTACTTCATTTCTTACATCAATTTTCTTGAACAGAGAATTTATTTATAACCAGATTATCATTTCATAGTGTCGGTTCTCCCTAGTTACAGTCGTCATTGGGGAAAGGTTTACGGACAACAAAGGAAGTGAGTATTGCACTATCTAGTAGTCTATGAGTCCTTTCTCAAAATTTCTGGAAGCGGAGACTTTATAAAAGGGCTGATTACTGTCAATTGGAATTAATCTGTATTAGTATTGGTCGGTCGGCTTAACCCTATGTTGTTGCCGTTGGCGGTTGGTTGGGAATATCAAAATGCAATGTTGTGTAGTTTGATTATTACTTATAAAATACAGTAGTATGAAGTTGTCTTGAGGATTTATTGTCATAAATGCACTGTTTGTATGTGAAATTAAAAAAAAAAAAAATATCTTCATTTGTTATTTTTCTTCTTCTATGTTTAAAGAAAAGAATAATTGGAATATTTGTATTAGATTAAAAACTTTTAATTATGATTATTTGCAGACGATCTAGTTTAGTTATGTCCTAAGTCAGCAGACGACTCGTGTATAAATCCTTATTTTGTCAAACACATTTGATTGGACTAATTAAAAAATGCTAACCAATTATTTCTCTGATTGATTTATTTGATGTTATTGGTAAAAATTATAATTTACTCATGCATGACACACCTTTGGCGCCACGTATCACAATTCGAATAGTATTTGACAAGACAGGAATTCTCACCCTACAACGTTTAGTATTTCCTTATATGAATTATTTTTCATTATTTGTTTCATGTTTGTTGTACATTACTTCATAGTTATCATTTAGATTATTATGTTTGAATATTATGTTCATAACTTCATCATGTATCACGTATTTTGTTTTGTTGAATCTATGTAATATATTTGAATTAGTTCAGATTTATCAGTAAAGATGAAGAATAATATTGGTTGACAGGCGAATGGTTAGTAATATCAAAACGCAATGTTATGCAGTTTAAATATAACTTGTAAAATACAGTAGTATAAAGTTGTCTTGAGGATTTATTGACGTAAATCCGTATTGTTTTTATGTGAAAGGCTTCTTGGCTTGTTTTAAGGACAAATTATAATTAAATATTCAAAATATATTCAATTGTTATTTTTCCCCTTCTCCCAAACCAAAAAAACGTGAGAATGAATGACTATAATAAATGATAAACAAATTATACATTTGATAGGCATTTATTAGTAACCCAAATGACATGCAAATGAGCTAATGAATGACGAACAAATAACTAACAAATCATATCAATGAAATTACTAACAAATGACAAATGAGCTAATGAATGACAAACAAATCATATCAATGAATGACTAACAAATGACAAAGGAAGAACTAAGGAAATATTTAATGAATTATAAACAAATCATATCAAATGCCCAACAAATTTCATGTAACAAATGACTTACAAATCACGTTAATAAATGATTAACAAATCATATCAATGAATTATTAACAAATATCAATGAATTATTAACAAATCATATCAATGAATTATTAACAAATCATATCAATGAATTATTAACAAATCATATCAATGATTGACTAACAAATCATGCCAATAAATAAATCTGTATAAGGGTGAATTCAAAAATAATGAAGCCAAAACGTGACATACATATAGGCATAATGTTCGAACAGTTACAGTAAATAACACATACTATATACTGCTAAAAATACCTCTTGATTGATGGCAAACTTCTTAGTTCTACCCTCTACTCTTTGAACTTGCATCTGTCAAAGACTTTCCAATACAATCTTCTTCTTTGAACAGATCTCTAAATAGCAGAGTTGCAGCTCTACTGTAGGATTCAACTGTTGAAAGCTGTGCCTGAAAAATAAAGTTAGCATTAGCCGCATGTCCATCACCGTCTCCATTTAGAATATTGCGTATGAAGCTATATATTCAATTGGAAAAAGAGAAAATATTATGATCATAAAATAATCCTTTCCCAAATACAGATGTGTTCTTACACCCGACACCACTGCAGCAGCCCACATTGAAATATATTGTGAGCAACTTTCCCTTTTGCCATTATGTTTTCAGTTTTATTCAATAATTTTACTTTCGTTTACACAGATATCACTTATTTTTGCCTAGATATAATATACAGTTGTCTGGTTCAGATGTGTTGTTACTGTTGTATATGAAAAAGGGTTAATAATTAACAAACTTTGTTAAGTAGTATAATCAATTTTAGACCTCAATATATATTTCTGAATGTCCATCTTAGGTGTTATGGTGGCAAGTTATGATGATATATTATTTGCTCTGTAATTGTACATAGAATAAAATGGGTATCACTAAACAGAGTCTGGTAGAGTCCGGTAGAGTCTGGTAGAGTCTGGTCGTCAAATATCCCATTTTATCACTGTTTTGTTGTGTTTCTGTATTGAAATGAATAAAATAAAGTGCTATTGTATCATATAAATAAAAATAAAAAAGGTATTTGCCTATTTTAGTTCATTTTCGAGTGAATATAGAAATATTATATGCGTGAACACGGACACTGGTAGAGTCTGGTCATTATTAAGCAATAAATACAAAGTTTTATACGATTTTCAAGTTATCAAAAGTTTAATTTGATTTGTATGTGTCATATTATATATTTATTTCTTATATTATTTCAGCTGATAATCGGGAAAATAGTGGAAGATTGAGGTTTTTTAACGATAACATTGTGTTTCGTAAATCACCTTTTTTATTTTTATTTTTATGATACAATAACACGTTTATTCATTCATTTCAATACAAAAACACAACAAAACAGTGATAAAATGGGATATTTGACGACCAGACTCTACCGGACTCTACCAGACTCTACCAGACTCTGTTTAGTGACACCGGAATAAAATACCTTTTGGTGATTGGTACAACTGGCTGAATTTCTCAATTTCTCATGTTATATGACATCTCACTTTAGAATGCATGCTTGATCCTTGTTATATCGGTTTCTATTTTATGTTAGATATCTGAAAATTGATAGATAGATATAACTGAAAGTGAATAATGTTTATACCAGACTCGCGGACACAAAAAAAGAGTGGAGTAGTTGTGTTTGTGTACTAGGGGAAAAAAGACGAAATGTAAGAGCACTAATTTTGTAGACAACGCATGAAAATGGTTTTCCTTGGGTTGATTTGCATTTTAATGCATCATTCATCTATTCCTGGTCAAAAACACATAAATATACTATATATTCTTGATAACAAATATTAACAGGGCGTAACGACCGGTACAAATGGAACTCGGGGCCTGAAACCCCTCAGACTGATTTACGGAGTCTGCGTAAAAAAGTATAGCGTCCTGGACATCCTTCTACAACAAATGCTTATTTGTTTGCCTTACTTCAGACGCGCATCACGTAAGCCACACTATACTGGTTCATAATAATATGAAATGTAGTCTGCTTTTTAGACATGTAAAACTGTACAGAAAATGTATGAAATAGAAAATAGCGGACATACCCCTTCAGTTTCAAAATACAAAGTCATTCTCCATCTACGTTCTTCTTCAAAACCTCCTGTTACTTCACGACCCGTAAGGAAGAACCATCTGTTGATGTAGTTTCTAGGTTTCCAGTGGTTGAATCACACCTCCACCAATAAGTACTGACACAATTATAACTAACTATGTTCACCTCTATTTACAGTTTAATATTAAAGTAAAAATAAAATTGAAAGACACAGTTAATTCTCCATATGTGTTTGGTTCAATTGCAACGTTCTCTCATCTGAATTATTTTCACTAGAGGTTCTATGAATTTGATTGGCTAATATGATGTCGTTTAACCAATCCTTTTGCTTACCGTGTCGATGTGACGTCAGCCTACGTCAGCCCACGTCAGCAGGTGCTTTGACGGGAATGAATGATCAACAAATTATAATCTTAACTGCAATCCGTTTTTATACAAGTTCAATGAATGATAAACAAATTACATCAATTCAATGAATGACTAATAAATGATTACCAGTTGTAAGTGAATGATTATCATTTGTTAATCATTCATTAAATGAGTGACAAACAAATTCCATTAATGAATGATAAAAACATGATTTGTTAGTAATTTGTTCATAATTTTGATATCATTTGTTACACTTTTTTTTTGTTTGGGAGCTGTGTTTAAAGAAAAGTATAATTGTTGAGAAAATATATACATGTGATGTCCATTGTGAGAAACTTGATTAGACGAGTTTAATAGGAACAACTCCCGAGCTAATCTAGCTACTGTAAAGTCTCCTCCTTAAATAGTTCGTAAGAAAACACTAAGTTTGGTACTTTTAATCTATATGAAACGTCTTCCCACTGCAAGTCTTTCAGTTAACCAAATCCAGGATTTCGAAACCGGGTGTCCCGGGTTCGATCCCCAGTCGCGGCACTTTGGTCATGGTGGAGTGCCCTTTGGAAAGCGGCGTAAAACCTCAATAAATAATTTCACCAAATCCTTGTATGCATTGTTGTATACAGAAATACATATTGGTATTGGATCAGGTCCAAAAAAGGCGGATTCATAAACATCGGATCATACACTTTTAGCATGTGCATATTCCTAGACTGAACCTAAATCGCATGTTGCTACTTCCTAACCACGTTAGACAGGAACAAGTACTTTCATATAAATGTGTTGGAAGTATATGTATAAATATTTATAACATTTCCAAAGATCAAGGAATAACTTTGAACATAAACGGATTTACTAACGAAAGAGATATTGTTATTCAATGCTGATATTGAACTGATATTATAATTACAATGGGGTCTGACTTAAGTCTTAACATACGTCGTACGCATATAATACATGTATATGCAATGCATCATATTATTTTTAATTATATAGAAATAAAATAAAACGCGTACTGGGCAATAATAATTGTTCATTAGTTTATTTTTATGATTTACCTTATACAATATAAAGCTATAATTTCCGTTACTAATTGTCGGCTTATTTATTGCACTTAAACGTCAATTTCAACTGTTTTCCAGTTATATCACGGCGGCCATTTCTTATAACCTGGTGTATGATGGCTTTTTCACACCAACACTCCACACAACATTATTCTCGTGCGACTGGCTACCTTCCCACATATAAGAATAATATATCTATAGGTGCTACCTATTTACGAAAAAACGCAAGATAATTATAAACACAAATTAAAGAGCATACTTTGGCCATAAAAAAGGATTTATAAGTAATTGACTAGACAATGATAATGTTAATGTCATGTTTCGTGCATTATCAAAAAAGATTTGGCATTCGTATTGCTGTCGTCTATTATTACGAACAGAAAATAATAAAGTAAAGACTTTCAGAAAATCAAGGAATACATTTATAATGAACGAGGTTAAGACATGATGGCCAAGATGATCCTTAATCAATCACCTGCATTATGGTAAAGAAGCAAAAAGATCAGCCCTTTGCTGATGCCACCTGGCGACTGCCTTTTTCAACAAATGATGTAAGGGGTCACATTTCTGCTAAACCCTTTCCCTATTAGAGACGGTTTCTGAAGCCTTTGCAACGGACGATTTAGTGAAAGATTGTCGCTAAAAGAACAATTGCTCCTTATGAGAAAGTTATCCTTTTGCCACAATTGAAAAAAAAAATAATACACACGCTTCTTCGCCATAAATGCAGTGACTTACAATTTGACCTGTACAATAACTATCTATGCGACAACGGAATTTGCGTTTGTGGTTATGGGTAAGAAGACAGTGAACCTTTTTAGCTCGACTTTTGAAAAAACGAGAGCTATTGTCATGACCCTGACGTCGTCCGGTGGCGTCGGCGGCGTGGTCGACCGGTTAAGGTTTTTTGTTCAGCTCAGCTTTTTTTCTGTTTTCTATCAATCGAGCGACTGTGCCGTACGCGGTGCTCATTTTAGCTCGACTTTTGAAAAAAACGAGAGCTATTGTCATGGCCCTGGCGTCGTCGGCGGCGTGGTCGTCCGGTTAAGGTGTTTTGTTTAGCTCATTTTGTTTTCTGTTTTCTCCCTATTAGTCGAGCGTCTGTGCCGTACGCGGTGCCGTACGCGGTGCTCTTGTTTTTAGATGTCATAGATTTTACCAACAACGAATTCTGCTATTTCGACAACTTGGAATATACCACCCATTAAACTTAAATATTTTACTATATGAGTGTTGATGAGAACTCAAATATCTTCCTGACAGTGCAGACTTACATCTAAGTGATTCGGGAAGGTTTGAATAGATACTCTTGCTTTTCCCCGGGTCTATTGTCCAAACCAAAATAGCACAGTATTATATAATATTATGTTTTAACTTTATCATATTTAAGATACGTTGGTCTTGATTAATAATTAGGTTTTTTTTTTTATTTAGTGAAGTAAGATAACACAAATTGTCTTGCCAACTCCAGTCGGAACACATTGTCTTTGTTATGTAATCTGTATTGCCTTTAACTATTTGTTAATCCAAATACAGTATATGATATATGTCATCCAAAAGGGGCAGAATCTAAGGTGATAGAACTTGTAGTCTAACCCTTTTGTCATATGCATAATGAATGTTGTATATCATCTTGTGTATTATTTATTTGGCAATAAAATATGGTTAAACTAACAGGGAGTGGGCAAAAATAACAAACTAAATGACTTTTAAAAAAATGTATTTTATATACCTTTTAAAAAGTTGAAATATCTCTTTTCAAATTGACATTTTTTCACAATATCAAACTTGTATGAATAGCGCTTTAAGGAAAGATTTGTATTTGAGTCCTTTAGGGTTTAGTTTTATCTATATGACCGCGGAATACACATCCTCATACTGGTAGCGAAACTTCCAATGGCGAAGATGAAGGCTGACGAAAACTACATTTAAGCAACAAGACTTATTTCCCCTAGTCAAAAAGCCGCCATTTGTAATAAATTGATTTTCTTTGTTCGACAACTTTGTTTCTCCATTGTTCTCATCACGTCACTGTGTATTCTATTGCAGGTAAGTAATGCTTTCTAATTGAAACTGACATGCATGTCATATGACTTAGGCAAGACCTCAACAAATTTCGATTGATTTCACTTATACAGACGAATTACAGTGATAACGTCGAATGACTAAAACGTCGAATTAATAAAACCGAGCAAAATGGGAGTGAAAACGTCGAAAAGGAAAATTATATAGAATAGTTATTTCAAAGTGTAACTAGTATAACTTTTAAAAAATTTTTTTTTAATAATACAACACAATGTTTTAATAATAAGAATGTTTAACAGTTTATAATATCATATATAATTATATAGGTTACAGGATATTACGTACCATTTATGTTCAAAGCTGCAACCAGGGACTACTAATACGGTAGTCCCAGCTGCAACAAACAAGACAACATTAAATAACGGAGACGACAAAATTTAAGAACAACTAATAACACGTATAAAATTCATAATTTGTACAACAATTTATTTTTCAAGCTGCAACAAACAAAATAATTTTGCCCTCGCTTTATTATGGTATAACATATAACACTTTAACTTTTTATACAATTATATTTAGGCTATATATTTCCCTTTTCGACGTTTTCACTCCTGTTTTGTTCTGTTTCATTGATTTGACGTTTTAGTCATTCAAAGTTTTCACCATCACCCTATACAGACAGGTGAGTCCAGGTTTCTGTACTAGGAATGCGATTTTATATTTTCAAAATTTGACTGTTCGCATCATGAAATATATTGAGACTAACAAATAGGCATATAATAATATATATAGATACAAATTCCTAGCAAGATGAAATAGTAATTTGAAAAAGCAAAAATGGAATATGTTTATTTAAATGATGGATTTAATGATACTATACTGGAATTCGGTGAAATTGTGAGTAATTTGAACCAAGGTAGAGTACTGGTACGGGAGTTAGTTCATTTGTTATATCATTCAAAAGTTACACGTGTATTTTTCATTATGAAAACCTAGAACAATCTCCTTTTTTGAAACCATATATCCCATTCAACACAAATCGAGTTCAAAATATTCGATTGATCTTTTTTTGAAAAACATAATATCAAGTTTAATTTGACATTTTCACAATAACATTTTCACAATTCAACTCGGATAAATTATAGTGCATTTAGTGGGAAGTGTCATCGGACTGTTTTACAGTTTAATCTAATCCATATGACCGGGGAATATACATTTTCACAGGGATAGCGAAAACACCAATGGCGAACAAGTAGAGTGACGAACCATACAGTTATCAAAAGAGTTATTTCCGCTTGTCAAATAGCCGCAATTTGTAATACAATTGTTGTCTTTATTCAGAACCTTGTTGCTCCATCTTTCTTGAAACTTCACTGCCCATTCTACTGCAGGTTAGTAATAATTTCTAAATCAATCTTTAATGCATGTTATTATTAATACGAGTTTGACAAAACCTCGACAAGTTCAGAATTATTTGCATAATTTATAGATAGGTTGATTATTTTTGGATAGAGGCTTTAACTTTTAGCTGAATATTTTCCTATTTGCCAACTTCAGGCTGTACAGCACCTTCTGACAAAGAAATAGGGCTAATGTAACAAATGTTGGGGTTAAAATTAGAAATTTGGGTAGAATCTAGTTTGCGGGTCCCTGGAAATTAAAATAGAAGCCCCTGATATATTAAATTTTCACTCACGATGCTGGTGGTGAATGATAAATCTTTGCTTCATTACATTGGAAAATTAAGTTTTGTTTTGTTCAATTTATTTTTTATTTTTTCCGAATATTAAAAACTTCATGTTGTTCGCATACACAGTGCGCGCCATCTTGTCAACCAAAACATTCTTTCTTGTCTTTGTCTGTAAAATTTCAAGGGCACTTTTGCTTACTTTACAACCATTTCTTTGGGAAACACTAGACAAATTCAAGAAATTTTAGAGCAATGTCAGACAAATCCGTTGCCAGGAGCACGCGGGCTACCGTCATTTACAAAATGAAAGCCGACCAGGCTACTGTAAATTCATATGTCTCGTTGCCTGGCTGAATTATTTACACACATGCCGTGTTTAAACAGTAATATTTGACTGTATGTATCATGCAACATACCACTCGCTGTGATTATAAAAAATCAATAACAGTACGCGGAGTTACCCAACTATCAGATTGAGTGGTTTCAGCATATACCTAATCGCGTCAGTAATAGTCAATTAGTGTTATATATATATACCCGATAGGTCGGTCCAATCAACAGTGACAATTGATCCCTGGGGCTATGTGTTTATCTGTGAAGGTCAAATTACGCTAAATACATTCGCTGAATTGCTGATCTACACCCAAATAGTCCCTAAAAAAACCTTTCTGTGTTTCTGCTTTTTTGTCCAGGAGACCTGTATGATGTGCGAATAAGATGTAAATTTTGTGTCGTCTGCAAAAATGTTTGGATGCAGTCACACTGGTTGAAAATGATGATACTGGTTGCCTTAAATGTCCGAGAATAGTGCATAAATATAAAGTTTGATCATTTCTATGAACATTTGACACAGTGAAACCTAAACATGTGATTTTTTTTTATTTCCCTTGCGAAGACCTATGTAAACTTGGCCGATTCAGCCGAAAAACCTTACTTTGGGTGGTTTAGAAAAATTGAATTTTCTTTGATATTAATAACTTAATTAACCTAATATTTGTTTTTGTGTTCTTATTTTATATTATACTTTGTAAATAAGTAGAAAAAACATATCCTTAAGAACATTTTTTTGTTTTAAAGGTCAAATTATGCTAAATACATCCGCTGAATTGCTGATCTACACCCAAATAGTCCCAAAAAAACCTTTGTTTGCATAGAAATGAATGTATATCATCACCAGAATGCATTTAATATATGACATTGAGTTTTAATGCAATGTGAATGTGTATAGGATGCACTGGAAATGATTGATTTGATCACTTTTAGTATTTTGATCTTGTTTGAACTTGAAAATATAAAAGCGCTAAACACCGGTTATGTCCGGGGCCCATTTTGGTCCAAAATGACGGTAACCACTTTTGCCTGGTGAGTTCTTTCTTGCATAATGCATGAACCCCCATTTCCTTTGGATTGTTTTAAAGCTTAGAGGTAACTGTTTTTAATGATTTATGATGTTCTCCATGAGAAACGTTTAGAAAATGTGACAATTGAGGACTGAAACTGGTTGATTTACATGGAAACAAAGAAGAAATTTATTTAATGTATTGTAAGCTAATTACCAGTTGATCAGTCTCATTTAAATGTTCCCTAAAGTGTATTTGTATCCATATTACTACTTTAGGTATGCGATGCTTACAAACTGGTGTAAACCGGTTTTGAATGACTTGTAAGAAAATTTCCCCATTCACTAGTTAATGAAATAATTCTGATCTGAATTAAGGACAATACAACCACGTCTAGATTTTTATTTTGCCATTTATCAAATATGATCGACATGATATTCGTAATTTCAATAAACTGTTTAGACTGAAAACTATAAACGATTCCCCGTAAAGAAAAGAAATGACCAATTACAGCCTTGTTTCCCAAAATTAATTAGCATAACCGGCGTGAAAATTCATATGACTTACACTACAGGCTTCCAGAAAGTAAAAAATATCTGCATGACCACTGGTCAGGCAGATGGTTAAAAGTTACCAAACCAAACAAGTAGTATTGAAACATAACTATAGACATTTATTATAGCATCTATACGTTTTGTCTTTATATTAAGTTTGATTTGTTTTAATAAACTTAACCAAAACAAAGTCGATATTTACATCATAGACAGCTATTGCAACCATTAAATATATCATATTTAAATAATTTAACATTGCATTACATCTCAAAGGTATACAGCTTTTATCACTTTAATACATGAAAATCAAATTCACAATATTCACAAGCGAAATATTTGTTTGCCTTGTAAACTTTAAACTGACTGATCCTAGTACATTTTCATCGGGACATTTAACATTGCGTAGTCTGCCTTGTAAACTTTAAACTGATTTAAATCCTAGTTCCTTTTCATCAAGACATATAATATTGTGTTGTCTGCCTTGTTAACTTTAAACTGAATTAAATCCTAGGACATTTTCATCAGGACATTTAACATTATGTATTCTGCTTTGTAAACTTTAAACTGACTGATCCTAGTACATTTTCATCAGGACATTTAACATTGTGTATTCTGCTTTGTAAACTTTAAACTGATTTATATCCTAGTTCATTTTCATCAGGACATTTAACATTGTGTTGTCTGCCTTGTAACCTTAAACTGATTTATATCCTAGTACATTTCCATCTGGACATTTAACATTGTGCTGTCTGCCTTGTAAACTTTAAACCGACTTATCCTAGTACATTTCCATCTGGACATTTAACATTGTGTTGCCTGCCTTGTAAACTTTAAACTGATTTATGTCTTAGTACATTTTCATCAGGACATATAACATTTGGTTAGCTGCATTGTAAACTTTAAACAGATTCATATCCTAGTTCATTTTCATCAGGACATTTAACATTGTATGGTTTGCCTTGTAAACGTTAAACCGACTTATCCTAGTACATTTTCATCAGGACATTTGGCATTGTGTTGTCTGCATTGTAAACTTTAAACCGACTTTACTAGTACATTTTCATCAGGACATTTAACATTGTGATGTCTGCCTTGTAAACTTTAAACTGATTTATATCCTGGTACATTTGCCTCAGGACTTTAAACATTGTGTTGTCTGCCTTGTAAACTTTAAACTGAGTTACATCCTTGTACATTTTCATCAGGACATATAACAATGTGTTGTCTGCATTGTAAACTTTAAACTGATGTATGTCCTTGTACATTTTCATCAGGACATTTAACATTGTGTTGTCTACCTTGTAAACTTTAAACAGATTCATATCCTAGTACATTTTCATCAGGACATTTTACATTGTGTTGTTTGCCTTGTAAACTTTAAACTGATTTATATCAAGTACTTTTTCATCAGGACATTTAACATTGTGTTGTCTGCCTTGTACACTTTAAACTGATTTATATCCTAGTACATTTTCATCAGGACATTTAACATTGTATTGTTTGCATTGTTAACTTTAAACGGACTTATCCTAGTACATTTTCATCAGGACATTTAACATTGTGATGTCTGCCTTGTAAACTTTAAACTGATTTATATCCTAGTACATTTTCATCAGGACATTTAATATTGTGTTGTCTGCATTGTAAACTTTAAACTGATTTATACTAGTACATTTTTATCAGGACATATAACATTTGGTTGTCTACTTTGTAAACTTTAAACAGATTCATATCCTAGTACATTTTCATCAGGACATTTAACATTGTGATGTCTGCCTTGTAAACTTTAAACTGATTTAAATCCTAGTTCCTTTTCATCAAGACATATAATATTGTGTTGTCTGCCTTGTTAACTTTAAACTGAATTAAATCCTAGGACATTTTCATCAGGACATTTAACATTATGTATTCTGCTTTGTAAACTTTAAACTGACTGATCCTAGTACATTTTCATCAGGACATTTAACATTGTGTATTCTGCTTTGTAAACTTTAAACTGATTTATATCCTAGTACATTTTCATCAGGACATATAACATTGTGTTGTCTGCCTTGTAACTTTAAACTGATTTATATCCTAGTACATTTCCATCTGGACATTTAACATTGTGCTGTCTGCCTTGTAAACTTTAAACCGACTTATCCTAGTACATTTTCATCAGTACATTTAACATTGTGTTGCCTGCCTTGTAAACTTTAAACTGATTTATGTCTTAGTACATTTTCATCAGGACATATAACATTTGGTTATCTGCATTGTAAACTTTAAACGGATTCATATCCTAGTTCATTTTCATCAGGACATTTAACATTGTATGGTTTGCCTTGTAAACGTTAAACCGACTTATCCTAGTACATTTTCATCAGGACATTTGGCATTGTGTTGTCTGCATTGTAAACTTTAAACCGACTTATCCTAGTACATTTTTATCAGGACATATAACATTTGGTTGTCTACCTTGTAAACTTTAAACAGATTCATATCCTAGTACATTTTCATCAGGACATTTAACATAGTGATGTCTGCCTTGTAAAATTTAAACTGATTTATATCTTAGTACATTTTCATCAGGACATTTAATATTGTGTTGTCTGCATTGTAAACTTTAAACAGATTCATATCCTAGTACATTTTCATCAGGACATTTAACATTGTGATGTCTGTCTTGTAAACTTTAAACTGATTTATATCCTAGTACATTTTTATCAGGACATTTAACATTGTGATGTCTGCCTTGTAAACTTTAAACTGATTTATGTCCTAGTACATTTTCATCAGGACATTTAACATTGTGATGTCTGCCTTGTAAACTTTAAACTGATTTATATCCTAGTACATTTTCATCAGGACATTTAATATTGTGTTATCTGCATTGTTAACTTTAAACTGATTTATACTAGTACATTTTTATCAGGACATATAACATTTGGTTGTCTACCTTGTAAACTTTAAACAGATTCATAACCTAGTACATTTTCATCAGGACATTTAACATTGTGATGTCTGCCTTGTAAACATTAAACTGATTTATATCCTAGTGCATTTTCATCAGGACATTTAACATTGTGTTGTCTGCCTTGTGAACTTTAAATGGATTTATATCTTAGTTCATTTTTATCAGGACATTTAACATTGTTGCCTTGTAAACTTTAAACTGATGTATATCCTAGTTCATTTTCATCAGGATATTTAACATTGTGTTGTCTGCCTTGTGAACTTTAAATGGATTTATTTCGTAGTTCATTTTCATCAGGACATTTAACATTGTTGCCTTGTAAACTTTAAACTGATGTATATCCTAGTACATTTTCATCAGGACATTTATCATTGTGTTGTCTGCCTTGTGAACTTTAAAATGATTTATATCTTAGTTCATTTTCATCAGGACATTTAACATTGTGTTGTGTGCCTTGTCGTCAACGGATGGTGGTCGGGACAACTGCCAATTTCCAAATATAATGAACATTAAGCTTAGAGGTTTTTCTGCGGAAATTATTGCCCAAATTGAGCAAGGGGGTAAAATGCCGTTGCACACCTTGTCATTATTATTAGCTCGTCTGATTTTTTGTCGTCACTTGATCGTCCGCGTCGTCGTCGGCGTTGGTTAAGTTTTGCGTTTAGGTCAATTACATGGAAATATCAAACATAATACTTTGAAACTTGGAAAACTTGTTCATCTAATACCCTTCTTCACATTGTATGCTAATGATACTGAGTTTGACCTTCTTTTTGGGGTAAAAAACATGATTTGGTTGGTTTTTGGTTGACTTTGAGATTTGGTCATAGCACCCTCATTTTTTGTTAGATTGATTTCAAATTGTGCACACATATTTCATAAATAATGTACTTCAACATTTTAAATGAGATTTTGGGTCAAACATTTGGATTTTTTGCTTTTTAGCTCGCCTATTCGAAGAAATAGGGGAGCTTATGTTATCACCCCGCCGTCCGCGTTGGCGTTGGTGTTGGCGTTGGCGTCCACGTTGCCAGCTTGGTCAAACCTTTGCGTGCAAGGCCTTTTCTCAGACACTGTGTATGCTGTTGCTTTGAAACTTCACACACTTATTCAGAATCATTAGGAGACCTTGTATGTCAAGTCCCATAACTCTGGAATTGATTTTGACTGAATTGTGCCCCTTTTTGGACTTAGAAATTTGGTCAAACCTTTGCGTGCAAGGCCTTTTCTCAGACACTGTGTATGCTGTTGCTTTCAAACTTCACACACTTATTCAGGGTCATTAGGGGACCTTGTATGTCAAGTACCATAACTCTGGAATGGATTTTGACTGAATTGTCCCCCTTTTTCGACTTAGAATTTTGGTCAAACCTTTGCGTGCAAGGCCTTCTCTCAGACACTGTGTATGCTGTTGCTTTGAAACTTCACACACTTATTCAGATTCATTAGGGGACCTTGTATGTCAAGTCCCATAACTCTGGAATGGATTTTGACTGAATTGTGCCCCTTTTTGGACTTAGAAATTGGGTCAAACCTTTGCGTGCAAGGCCTTTTCTCAGACACTGTGTATGCTGTTGCTTTCAAACTTCACACACTTATTCAGGGTCATTAGGGGACCTTGTATGTCAAGTCCCATAACTCTGGAATGGATTTTGACTGAATTGTGCCCCTTTTTGGACTTAGAAATTGGGTCAAACCTTTGCGTGCAAGGCCTTTTCTCAGACACTGTGTATGCTGTTGCTTTCAAACTTCACACACTTATTCAGGATCATTAGGGGACCTTGTATGGCGTTGGTATCAGCGTTGCCAGGTTAAGATTTGTATGCAAGGTTTTATCTGATACTGATACTGTAAGTCTTCGGTATTATGTTCACTATTGGCATACATCGTATATAAACCAATTTACAGATTTAAAAGGCCTGTATGGACTTGGTTAACATTTGCATGGAAGTATTGAAAAGGTGTATTATCTTGCAATAGGTGATACTGTGTGACTTTACCTAATGCTATGACTGTTCTGAAGTAGGCCCTGATAGACGATGGCCCTGATAGGCGAGCTATATTGTCCTCCGACAACTCTTGTTCATTTCTTGTATTTTTTAACTTTGCGTTTAGCTCAATGTTAAAATAAATACCTTTTATTAAATAAGATGGTATAAGACTTAAAAATTGATTTTTTTTAAGGCATACGTGTAAATATGTATTGATATCTCCCAAATTGTAAATGTTAGCTAAACACAATTTTGGTTACAGCAAGAATTACCTTTTTAACTCCTACTGAACATAACATACATTTTCTAGATGATCCTACTGTTTAGCTCATCTGTGCACGAAGTACAATGTGAGGTATTCTGATCACATTTTGTCCGGCGTCCGTTTGTCGTGCATCGTCAACACTTGCCTTGTTAACACTCTGCAGGCTACATTTTGCATCCGATCTTATGAAAGTTTATCAGAACATTCATCCCCATCAAATTTTGGACAAGTTCGAAAATTGGCCATATGAGGTCACAAGGTCAAATTGAAGTGCAAAATTGTTAACACTCTGGAGGCCACATTTTCAACTTGAGCATTTTGAAACTTTATCAGAATTTTGTCTTGATGATATGTAGGCCAAGTTCGAAAAAGTTGGTCCGGTTCCTAGGTCAAACCAAAGAAAGATATTGTTAACACTCAAGGGGCCGCAATTATTCTACAGCAGTTTGAAAGATATCAAGGCAAAGTATGAATATAGGTCATATTGGGTCAGAAACTATGTCTCTAGGCCAAATTGAAGGGCAATCTTGTTATTACTCTAGAAGCCGCATTTTTTGCTACAGCAGCTTGACTTTTTGACAGAATGTTAAGCTGAATGATATCTAGACCAAGTTCGAATATAGTTTCCAAATTGAAGAAAATCTTGTTAACACTCTGGAGACCACATCTCTCGCTTCAGCAAAATGATTTTTTTTTCAGAATGCTTGTCTGAATAATATCTAGGTTAAGTTCGAATATGGACCGTATTAGGTCAGACACTAGGTCACTAGGACAAATTCAAGTATATTGTTAACACTCTGGAGGCCACATTGTTAACTTGAAGATGTTGAAACTTTATCAGAATGGTTGTCTTGATGATATGTAGGTCAAGTTTAAACATGGGTCAGGTCTGGTCAAAATGAAGGAAAATCTTGTTAAAACTCAGAAGGCTGCAATTTCTATCATCAGTTTGAAATTTAGTCAGAATGTTAATCTTAATAGTATCTAGGTCAAGTACGTATATAGGTCATATTGGTTCAGAAACTAGGACACTACAGTTAAGAACATCATGAAATTGACAAATTAACCGTTCACGCTCCGCGCCGTTCCTTTCAGGTCCACTCTGCTCACGTTCCAATCCACTATTAAAGCGGTCAGTCGTTTAAATGATTGTAATTGCAAATTTTTACGTTCCGCTTTTTACGCTCACTGGGAACGCTTTTTTTTTCGATCAAAAGCAGTTTCGTAAAATAATTATTGAGTAATTTGTTGCAACCGCTCAATGAGCAAAACATTCATGTGATTGGATTTTTTAGTTCATTATGATTGTTTGGTTCAGAGCACAAAATTCCGTTCCGCTCTTAAAGCGTTCAAACTTCAATCCAATCATGCTCACGATCCAATCACGTTCTGCTTTGACTGTCAAGGTCATGATATTCTTAGCTGTTAACAGTTAAGAACATCATGAAATTGACAAATTTACCATTCATGCTGCGCTCCGTTCCGTTCAGTTCCGCTTCACTCCTGCTCAATTCCGCTCCTAAAGCGTTTAGTAGTTCAAATGATTGTGATTGCTTTTTATGTTCCGTTCAAATTGATCGCTTTTTTACGCTCACTGGGAGCGATTTTTTTTCCGGTCAAAAGTAGTTTTGTAAAATAGTTATTGAGTAAATTATTGCAATTTTTTCATTCATTATGATTGTTTTGTTCAGAGCGCAAAATTCAGTTCTGCTCTTTAAGCATTCCAACTTCGTTCCAATCACAATTCAATCACGTTCCGCTCAGATTGTCAATCTCATGATGTTCTTAACTGTATGCCAAATTGAAGGGAAATCTTGTTAACACTGTAGAAGCTGCATTTTTTGCTTCAACATGTTTAAACATTATCAGAATGTTTGTCTTGATGATATATAGGCCAAGTTTGAATATTGGTCATGTCTGTTCAAAAACTAGGTCACTGGGCCAAGTTAAAGGAAAATCTTGATAATACTGTAGAAGTCGCATTTTTTGCCTCAGTAGTTTCGAATTTGGTTATAATGTTTATCCTAATGATATCTAGGCCAAGCTTGTTATGCCCGGTCAAAAATGAGGTTACTAGGCCAAATTGATGGAAACTCTTGTTAACACTCTGGTTGGCCGCTTTTTTGGTCAGAATGTTTGTCTGATGCAAGAATAACATACATGTGTATTCCTTTCCAGTATTCATAATCATCTTTATTATGATCATTCTTTGCCCACCCACATTTTTCACTCCGGTCCTAATTGACATCTTTGTGTTGCAGTGCCTTAAAACCCAACTCATTCATTATTTAACCAAATGAAAGGTATACAACACGGGTGAACGATCAAGTGCCATCATGGCCCTCTTCTTTATTTCATTATTCGTCCTTGTTGTGAGCTAATTATTTGTTATTTCTAAGTTGATTTTGTTTATCCTTTCAGGACTGATAAGAACACCTAGTGGTGAGCAACATCTAAATTAAATGTATGTAGACAGTACAGAAGCTTAAGCATGTCTGAGTTTGATTTAACTATACTAAGGAAATATATATAGATGAGACACTTGTAAATTGTGATGTTTATACGTGTAGATGAACAACTAAAATGATAATTGATGGTTCACAAGATACACACTGATTACAGAACCCCCAATAGATGAAATGACAGCGGAAAGGCAAAGGCAAGATAGTCAACTATATGAAGACAGATACCAACGGGAAACCCTATACATGTGGTCTTTGTGATTGTGCATGTTCAAGGAAAGATGTAGTAACCAAACATAAGAAGATACATCCTGGTGAGAAACTGTAAACATGTGATGTTTGTGAATTTAAATGTAATCAAAACGGAATTCAATCACACACATTACAATTGATACTGGCTAGTAACCATACACATATTATGTGTGTGAATTTGAGTTTAATAACAAAGGGAATTTAATCATGCACAGGAGAATACAAGAAGGTGAGAAATTGTATAAATGTGATGCTTGTGCATATGCGTCTACAAGGAAAAGTCATCTCAGCTCTCACACGAGAATACACACTGGTGAAAAACCGTACAAGTGTGACTTTTGTGAATATGCGTGCTCAGTGAAAGGAAGTTTAACCAGACACCAGAGAATACATACAGGTGACAGACCGTATAAATGTGATGTTTGTGAATATGCATATACACAGATCAATGACCTTAACTCTCACAAAAGAATACACACTGGGGAGAAACCGTACACATGTGATGTTTGTGAATTTGCAAGTAATAAGAAAGGATCTTTAATGAGCCACAAGAGAAAACATACAGGTGAAAAACCGTACAAGTGTGACGTTTGTGAATATGCATGCGCAGAGCAAGGAAATTTAGTCAGACACACGAGAATACATACAGGTGACAAACCGTATACATGTGATGTTTGTGATTACGCATGTAATCAGAACGGATCTTTAATCAGCCACAAGAGAATGCATTCAGGTGACAAACCGTATAAATGTGATGTTTGTGAATATGCATGTTCACAGAAAGGTGATCTCAGCTCTCACAAGAGAATACATACTGGTGAGAAACCGTACACATGTGACGTTTGTGAATATGCATGCGCAGATCAAGGAAATTTAGTCAGACACACGAAAATACATACAGGTGAAAAACCGTATACATGTGATGTTTGTGAATACGCAAGTAATCAGAAAGGATCTTTAATCAGACACAAGAGAATACATTCTGTTGAGAAACTATATAAATGTGATGTTTTTGAATATGCATGTACACAGAAGGGTCATCTCACCTCCCATTAGAGAATACATACTTGTGAGAAACCATATAAATGTGATACATGTATGTGTGAATATGCATGAACACAGAAGGGTCATCTCAGTTCCCATAAGAGAACACATACTGTTGAGAACCCGTATACATGGGATGTTTGTTTATGTCCTAGTAAACATAAACAGCAGATATTCCACACTGGTGGGAAACCGTACACATGTACGGAGAAAGGAAATTTAGTCATATACATACTGGTGATAAACCATATAAGTGTGATGTGTGTGAATATGCATGTACACTGTTAATTGACCAAGTTAATGGCTGAGACAATCGAGAGTTACTGATCATGAAAGCAAGAATAAGACGTTTTAAAGTTGATGACGATCAGATTACATCTAGTCTGCGTTTTACGAAGAAAATAATACACATTTAGTTAGCCTAAGACAAATATGCATACTCAGAGACTGAAGCAAGTTGTTCAGATTAATTCATTGGTTTGAATGCTTTAAGTGGACAGTCCCAACGCCATTGTCAAAGTAAGTTTCATGTCAGCCTGCTGCTGCCACACACTGATCAGTTGTGTGTGGCAAAGACACATAGACACGGGTTCCATGTATACATGACATAATTGCATATACAGATTATCTAACCTCACACAAGCGTCAACTTACTATATAATTGTTATTTTGTGGACATAATTATGTCATACACAGGAATACATATACTAGAGAGCAATTATTATCCACTCGGCTAACGAAGTTTGCGAGGGGATATAGTAACGGGACTGTCCGTTTGTTTGTTTGTTCGTTCGATCGTTCGTTCGTCCGTAAGAACCTTGTGACCACTCTACACTGAACATCCTCCGACCGATCTTAACAAAACTTGGTATACAGTTAGTGTATACAGTTAGTATATGACAATGTCTAGACGCCTATTTATTTTCAAGGTCATAGGTTAAAGGTCAAGGTCAAAATTGGACTTTGACTATTTTCCCATATCAACATCGTTGTGACCACTCTACACTGAACATCCTTCGACCGATCTTGACAAATTTTGTTTTGATCAAGGAAACAACTATTTTTAATAGGCAAACTATTAGTTCTATTATTTTCGATCACAAGAGAACTCGATGTGATGATTGAATACGGAGGGGATGCATCCGCTTTGCGGTGCCCTTGTTTTATTTTGTTTTTGTGAATAATCATGTCTTGAGACTTCAGAAATTGTATTTAACCACGATGGAGTGACTGCATACTTGCAAGTAACATTACTCTTGTGTTTTTAGCTCGACTATTGTATTCAACCTGGCTCCGAGGTCAGCGTCCACGTTACACATTGGTTACGGGTTTGCATGCAATACTGAAGTACATATATTTCCCCATAGCTAAGTAACTAGTAGATGTATTGCCCTATCCTAAGCTCACCCTATGCACGAAGTGCAAGGTGCAAGGTGAGCTATTGTGATCACATTTTGTCCGTCGTGCGTCGTCAACAGTTGCGCTTGTTAACACTCTACAGGCTACATTATGCACCCAATCTTCATGAAAGTTTATCAGAACATTCATCTCCATCATATCTTGGACAAGTTCGAAACTGGACCATATGAGGTCAAAAACTAGGTCACAAGGTCAAATTGAAGGTAAATCTTGTTAACACTCTGGAGGCCACATTTTCAACATGAGCATTCTGATCTTTATCAGAATGTTTGTCTTGATGATATATAAGTCAAGTTCGAACATGGGTCATGTCGGGTCAAAAAGTAGGTCACTAGGTCAAATTAAAAGGAAATCTTGTTAACATTCCAGAGGCTGCAATATTTGCTTCAGCAGTTTGAACTTGTGTCAGAATGTTTGTCTTAAAAATGTCTAGGTCAAGTTCGAATAAGGATCATATTGGGTAAAAAAAACTATGTCACTAGGCCAAATTGAAGGGAAATCTTGTTAACATTGTAGAAGCCGCATTTTCAACTTGAGCATTCTGAAACTTTATCAGAATGTTTGTCTTGATGATAAGTAAGTCAAGTTACATGGGTCATGTCGGGTCAAAAAGTAGGTCACTAGGTCAAATTGTAGGAAAATATTATTAACATTCCAGAGCTTCAATTTTTGCTTCAGCAGCTTGAAATTTGGTCAGAATGTTGAACTGAATGATATCTAGGTCATGCCGGGTCAAAAACTAGGTCACTAGGCCAAATTGAAGTGTAATATTGTTAACACTCTAGAGGCCGCATTTCTTGAAGATATCCATGTCAGAAACTTGGTCACTAGTCCAAATTGAAGGAAAATCTTGTTAACTCTGTAGAGGGCATTTTTTGCTACAGCAGCTTGATATTTGATGAGAATGTTTCTTTAAATGATATCTAAGCCACAACTAGGTCACAAGGCCAAATTGAAGGGAAATCTTGTTAACACTTTGGATGCAAGATTTTTTCAGCAGCTTGAAATTTTGTCAGAATGTTTGTCTGAATTATATCTAGGTCGAGTTCGAATATGGGTCATATTGGGTCAGAAACAAGGTCAATAAAGGAAAATATTGTTCAAACTCCGGAGGCCGCATTTTTACTTTAAGCAAGTTTAAACTTTGTCAGAATGTTGTCTTAATGATATCTGTTGGAGCACATGGGTCATCAGGTAAAATCATATAGATCACTAGGCCAAATGAAGGAAAATCTTGTTAACACTGTGAAGGTTGCATTCAGAATAATTGCTTGATGTGTTTTGCATTGCAGTACATTGTATAATTCAGGTGAGTGAATTAGGGTCATCATGGTCCTTTTGTTTGAGGTCAGCGTCCACGTTACACCTTGGTTACGGTTTTGCATGCAAGTACATATATTTCACCATATCTCAGTAACTACTAGATGTATTCCCCTTTTTTTACTTAGACGTTCTGGTTCAACTTAAAGGGTTTGCGAGTTCGAACCCCAGCTTGGCCAACAGTATTTCCAACGTTTGACAGAAGCGTCATTCGTATTTCACCAATGGGCTAACAGTATATGTGGAAAATCAGCCAGTTGCTTGGAGAGTATGTTGTGTGGGGTACTGGTGTGAGAAAACCAGGAAACATATGAGTAGGTGAACTGGCCTAAGTGGTATACGCTCTGGTGGAGACATTTGTAAATTTATAAGTAAGGAGAAAGATGTACTTACCATACATACATGTACTTGGGTAGTTATTAGTGTGAACCAATATACATTTTATGTTTGTAAATATGAATTATTGAATGTCTTAATCAGTGTTTTCAAAATTGACCTATTGCCGATCAAAAGTCACTGCTTGATCAGTTAGTGTTGCTCCCCTGGACCCCCTTCCAGGGATTTGCTCTTGATCTGACCTCAAACCTGATCGGTTACTTTTCTCATTTGATCTGTTATAACAAAACATTTTGACAACCCTGGGCTTTAATAAGCAGCTGTGCAAATATCAAGATATGTTCACGGAATACAATATGAATGTGGAAACGAGCACTCGTACATGTTTGTTCAAGTAATTATCAATACGCATTTATGTACATTAAATTGTATACTTGTATTTATTGAACTTATATTATTCCAATTTGATGAGAGCTTTGAAGTGTTAAAAGATCCAAACGATTTACCTTTATGTCAGTAAATCGATCTCGAGACCATCGTATTACAGAATCGTCGATCTAAGTGTGACCCACTGGCCACTCCAAGACAGAACTGTTATAGGTCGGTGTTTCTAACCAGACCATCGTATAACAGGGCCGGCGCTCTAAGTGTGACCCACTGACCACTCCCAGACAACCTTTAAAGGTCGATGTTTCTAAAATATGCATTTATAAAAATTGTTGAAAAGTGATTAATTTAATTTCTGGCCGAAGGTAATATCAGCATAGAACTTAACGCCTTGCAATAGCCTTGCGTTTCGTTACATTGTGAGAATCTTAGGAGAATGTCGAGAGCTAGATACAAACAAGTTAACCGGTCATTATTCACACATTTCCCCTACAATATCTCTCTTATTACCAAACCTACGTCAACGTCGTGATTACTTAACTCTTTCAGCGCCACATGCAATATTGCGTTTTTTGCAAACAATGCAGATTCAGGTGAGTCAGCTCGTAACGAGCTGTCTCACTTGAAATCAGCATTGTTTTCTTTTTATTAGTTACCAAAATAATCCAAAACTTTCATAAATTTAGAAATGAACACACCCGATTTTTCAGAATATAAATTTGAAACTGAAATAAATCTTTTCCCACAAAGTTTATATAATAAAGTCATAATATGAAAAATTATACATGTATATAACTCAATTTCCATGCTTTTTCCCAGCTAGCAATCTATATGGGACCCATATGGGTCCCTTATGGGCACCTACATGGGTCCCATATCGGCTGCCCATATGGGACCCAGGTGGGGAGTGCAACCGGGTTCCACATGGGTCCCATACGGGCTGCCCCATAAACATGCAATATGGGCAGCCCTTGTACTCAATATGGGTCCCTCATGGGCATCCCAGATACTTCCATTTTGGGCAGATCTTGCATTTCTTGGCTAGATCCATTTGCATTTATTTCAATTTTAAGTTTGCTGGACTTTTAATAAACCACCACTTGTCAGAAACATCGGATACAAACATGTGACATTCTTTAAGCTGGAATGTAACAGCAGGTGCATGATTCTTGGACTTCCATTTTAATATTTTTTATGTTTCAACTCATGGCGCAAACGACTAAATTATAATATTATCCTGCAAGAAAACAACACACTCTATGCTTTAACACTAACACTTTATTAAGTAATCTCCTGTATTGCTCATATAAAGGCATGCATATAATCAGAATAAGAAATAAATCAAAATTCAACTTAAATGTCAACTGGGACCACTAAACGTATAAGTGGCCCAGATGTAAACAAAGAAACATTTGAATATTATGACAGCGGAATTCACAACTGCGCATGCTCGAAATTTATTTTATCTTTAATCATGCGATGATTAAATTCTTGATAATAACTATGTCTAAATGATACATTATATATTTTAATTCATAACAATTAAAACCTATATATTAAAAATAAAATAAATTAATTTCGCGCACCTGTTCAGGGGTGTTGACGTTTATCGGGAGGCCCAAATGGGACCCGTATGAGTCCCACATGGGTTGTAAAATATACGCGTATGTGTTGAATTACTAGTTTTAGATAAACTAATAGCAGTTGAGATCACATACTAGCTCAAAGTAAATGTTTTTTAAATAAATAAATAAATAAATATTTGTTTTTCCTAAAAGTGCTGTAATATGGGACCCATCTGGGACCCTTATGGGCAAACCCACATGGGCTAGCCCACAAAGGTCCCATATGGGTCCAATATGGGCTTGCCCAGAAATAGCCCATATGGGACCCATATATGCATGTTTGCTGGGTTGTCTTGGAGACCTATATGATGCGCGAGTGCAGAAAACTTGCCGGACTCAAGTCGCGAAACCTAGGTTTGCTTTGCATTGGAAATTTATAATTTCATTTAAAGTAATTGTCTAATTGTCCTAATATTTGCTATTTTTCTTTCATTTTATATCATTCTCTGTAAATTTACACACAAACCAGATCTCTGAGGGCAAAGATAGTGTCTAAAGGAGCTTCAGAGTCCATGAAAATGACAGGTCAATTTTGTGTCGTCTGCAAAAATGTTTGGATACAGTCAAACTGGTTGAAAATGATGATACTGGTTGCCTAAAATGTCAGAAAATAGTGCATAAATTTAAAGTTTGATCATCTCTATGAACATTTTACACAGTAAAACCAAATATGTGATGTTTTTTCTTAATTTTCCTTTGCGAAGACCTATGTATAGCGCGAAAGCATAAAACTTGGCTGATTTAGCCGAAAAACCTAAATTTGGATGGTATAGAAAAAAAAAAAATCTTTGATAATAACTACTTCATTGACCTAATATTTGCTTTTGTGATTTTATTTTATATCATTCTTTGTAAGTAATTAGAAAAAACATATATACTTAAGAACAGTTTATTTGTTTTAAAAAAGCTTTTGAGTGGAATATATCAAAAGTAAATTGTGTGTCAGATGCACATATTGAAACATTCTAGGGTACTTGACAGGGTGGGATTCAGTCAAATTGCTTGAAACATGATGAAACTGGGTGCCTGGAGTGTAGTTTAGGCTCATGGAGGTATCCATCCATTAGGTAATAGCCTTTTTGACATTTTTCCATAAAAAATGATGTTTATCCAGCTATTTAAAATTTAATTGCCTAAAACGGGCATAAACATGATGTTCAGTAATTTCTTTAAACATGGGGCACAGTAAAACGTAAAAATGTTATGTGTTTATGCTTTTTTGTCTTGAAGACCTGTATGATGCATGAGCGCAGAAAACTTGCCGGACTCAAGTCGCGAAACCTAAGTTTGGGTTGCTTAGGAAATTTGTAATTTCTTATTACTTATTAAGTTATGGTGTAGGTCAAGATGCTGTTTAGAGGGTATTTATCATCTTCAGTGATAGTTCTAGTTGTTTGTCAATTCATAATTGATCTTGTTTTCCTTGCAGAACTGTAAAGAACACCTACTGGCGCCAAACCTCTAGATGAGATGCTTGTAGACAGTTCAAAAGTTAAAGTACAAGGAATGATATGCTAACCATACAGAAGATAATATATACTGGTGAAAAACAGTTGAAGAGGGATATTTGTGAACTTGTATGTACATGTACATAAAATAATTTAATCATGCACAAGGGAATACATACTGGTGAGAAAATGTATGAATGTGATGTGTGTGAATATACTTGTACACAGAAAGAACATCTCAGCTCTCACAAGAGAATACATTCTGGTGAGAAACCATATGAATGTGATGTGTGTGAATATACTTGTAAACAGAGTAGTCATCTCAGCTGTCACAAGAGAATACATACTGGTGAGAAACCGTATGCATGTGATGTTTGTGAATATACTTCTACACAGAAAAGTAATCTCATCTCTCACAAAAGAATACATACTGGCGAGAAACCATATGAATGTGATGTTTGTGAATATACTTGTACACATCAAAGTTCTCTCAGCCTTCACAAGAGAATACATACTGGTGAGATACCATATGAATGTGATGTTTGTGAATATACTTGTACACATAAAGGTAATCTAAGGTCTCATAAGAGAATACATACTGGTGAGAAACGGTATAAATGTGATGTTTGTGAATATACTTGTACACAGAAAGGTCCTCTCAGCTCTCACAAGAGAATACATACAGGTGAGAAACCATATAAATGTGATATGTGTGAATATACTTGTATACAGAAAGGTAATCTCATTTTTCATCAGAAAAAACACACCCGTGAGAAACCGTACACATGTGACTTTTGTGAATTTGCATGTTCCGTTAAAGAAAAACTAATTATGCACAGGAGAAAACATACAGGCGACAAACAGTATAAATGTGATGTTTGTGAATTTGCATGTGCACAGAAAAGTAATTTGATCAGACACAGGAGAAAACATACAGGTGAGAAACCGTACGAATGTGACTTGTGTGAGTTTGCATGTTCCGCTAAAGAAAAATTAATCATACACAGGAGAATACATACAGCCGACAAACCGTATAAATGTGATGTTTGTGAATATGCAAGTACACAGAAAACAAATTTAATCAGACACAGAAGAAAACATACAGGCGACAAACCGTATAAATGTGATGTTTGTGAATATGCATGTTCACACAAAGGTAATCTTAGCTCTCACAAGAAAAAACACATTGGTGAAAAATACTAGATGTGATGTTTGTGAATTTACATGTAATCGCAAAGGAAATTTAATCAAACACAAGAGAATACTTACAGGTGCAAAAGCGTTTCGATGTGATGTTTGTGAATGTATGTGTACGATGAAAAGTAATGTCTGTGAATTTGTATGTGCACAAAAAAAAAACATACAGGTGAGAAACCGTACACATGTGACTTTTGTGAGTTCGCATGTTCCATTTAAGAAAAAATATTCATACACAAGTGAATATATAAAGGCGACAAACCGTATACATGTGATGTTTGTGAATATGCATTTACAACGAAAGATAATCTCAGCTCTCAAAAGAGAATACATACTGGTCAGAAAACATATAAATGTGATGTTTGTGAATTTTCGTGTAAACAAAAAGGTCATCTTAGGACACATATGATAATACATTCCGGTGAGAAACCTTATAAATGTGATGTTTGTGATTATGCAAGTACAGAGAAAGGAGGTCTACTGAGGCACAACAGAATATACACTTGCGAAAAACCGTATAAATGTGATGATTGTCAATGGGTATCTTCACATAAACAGTGATCTAATAAAACACATGAGAATACATACTGGTGATAAATCATATACATGTGATGTGTGTGACTATTCATCAACACAAAAAGACCATTTAATAAGACACAAGAGAAAACATACGGTATAAATGTGATGTGTGTGAATATACATCAACACACAAAGGCCATTTAATAAGACACAAGAGAAAACATACGGTATAAATGTGATGTGTGTGAATATACATCAACACACAAAGGCCATTTAATAAGACACAAGAGAAAACATACGGTATAAATTTGATGTGTGTTACTATACATCAACACACAAAGACCATTTAATCAGACACAAGAGAAAACATACGGTATAAATGTGATGTGTGTAAATATACATCAACACACAAAAGCCATTTAATCAGACACAAGAGAAAACATACGGAAAAACTGATGTGTGTGAATTCCGGATTTTCGAAACAAAGTGTTATCAGAGTTACTTCCCCTGGCGGTAGGTACAGACACTTCCGGTCTCGTTGTCAATGTAAAAAATACGCGTAATGGGGGTGACAAACGATAGTCACAATTGGTAAATATTATTGCTGTATGACTGATTGTCACAACACAAAAGGAAAAATTGGACGCTTCAGTAAAACCGTTTCCCTTCATAAGCTACCAAAGGAATTAACAACAAAAAGAGCCTCGATTCGAGCGATAAGCAGAAAACACTAGAAATTAACAGACTACACCAGAGTGTGTTCGGATCATTTCTCGGACGGCCTAGGACCGAATTGTCTATCATGAACAAAAATTCCAACGGAGAATTTAGCTGAAAAATCGATCACCCATGAGAGAACTGTGAACATTCGTTCAGAGAGGCTAAACAAAGAAATTGCTGAACCTCATTTATCCCAACGACTTGAAGTTGAAACTGAGCCTAAGGATTTGATCAACCTTTTCCATGGGTATGAAATATTATCATAATATTATTTAAGTATTTACACCGAAAGACAATTTTTGTCTTATTTATATAATTCATTTGACTAAATAAAAACAAAATCTAATATGTATAAGCAGTGTTTAATATGAACATACTGTAAGCCACAATACAAATTATTCACTCTACAACGGTCTTTTAACCCTGACAACCTGTTCACACCGTGTGTCAAATTTCCTTGAAAAGTGAGATGTTTTTTATTTCTAAAGATGGAAGAATTTCGAAAGATATATATTTAAATAGAGCTAAACAATGTGGCAAAAGGAGATATTTTTCATTATGACTTTGCAAACATCTATCATGTGCATGTTTATCTCTAAAAAACATTTCAAAATTGTCAAAACTGGAATCAGAGCGAAATAGCTCAAGGTGCGAAGGAAATATGTGTTGGGTGTTGAGGGAAACGACCCTGATTCACTACAGTAAGCGAAGTTCTTAGAAATCTAAGCATATACACTATCATGTATGAAGTTGAGGACAATTTCAGTTTATTGTTATGTGTATTAACTTTGTAAAACATAAAATAGATAATTTGATTACTGTACAGTATTGTATTCAAAATAACATTGTATATGTAATGATGTTTTTTTATGAGCAATTCATTCATCATGTTTCTCTTAAATATAAATCAAGGCTGCAATTATTTAATTTTCAGTGATGTAACACAGTTCAACATTCATGATGTAAAATTAAAACATTATACCGTGAGTGTCTGAGAAGCAAGGGTTACAGTCAGCTAGAGTGCAGGCCATGCCCTATGTAGCTGATGCAAGTTGCGGCACTAGCAGACCAGAGATAGCCATTGAAGATATCCAGTGTTCAGAGGATTTTTTTTTTTACTGGTTTACCAAGTTTCATTATGTCTCCCCCTGTATACAGGGGAGATATATTGTTTTTGTCCTGGGCGTCTGTCTGTCTGTCCTTCTGTCCGTCTGTCCGAAATCGTGTCCGCTCCATATCTCCAAGACGGCTTGAAGGATTTTCATGAAACTTGGCTCACATGTTCACCTCATCAAGGCGACGTGCAGAACCCGCGTCTCGACAATATAGGGTCAAGGTCAAGGTCACGCTTGAAGGTCAAAGGTTTGAGGCTTTATTTCGTGTCCGCTCCATATCTCCCAGACGGCTTGAAGGATTTTCATGAAACTTGGCTCACATGTTCACCTCATCAAGGCGACGTGCAGAACCCGCGTCTCGACAATATAGGGTCAAGGTCAAGGTCACGCTTGAAGGTCAAAGGTTTGAGGCTTTATTTCGTGTCCGCTCCATATCTCCCAGACGGCTTGAAGGATTTTCATGAAACTTGGGTCACATGTTCACCTCATCAAGGCGACGTGCAGAACCCGCGTCTCGACAATATAGGCTGTCTGTCTGTCTGTCCGTCCGTCTGTCCATCCCAAATCGTGTCCGCTCCATATCTCCAAGACGGCCTGAAGGATTTTCATGAAACTTGGGTCAAATGTTCACCTCATCAAGGCGATGTGCAGAACCCATTTCTCGACTGTCTGTCTGTCTGTCCCAAATTTATAGGTTGGAATGTTTTGAGAGATTTTGACAGATATTTGAGGGGAGACATCTGTTTTTTGCAAAAACAATTCTAGTTATATTTAATTCTCTTTTTACAACTCTAATAGAGTTTGGTGCCGATAAAACTAATATAACATCTCCTTCTAAGCAAAACCAGGACACAGGTCGCAGAAGAAAGTTAAGACCAGTGGATGAATTCCTTATGGTAATGATGAGACTGAGATTGGGTCTTCTTGTAAAATGTCTGGAATATCGATTTAAGATATAAACTTACAATCCTTAATATTTATGCCAACATTAGATGTTCTACAGATGCACATTCCAAGATGTTTCCAATTGTTCAGTAATGTAAGAGTAGTTCTTGATTGCACAGAAATAATTATTCAAACCCCTTCATCATTAGATAATCAATCAGTCACTTATTCAAATTATAAGTCTCATAATACCTTTAAAGTTTTAATAGGAATTAGTATGACAGGTGCTGTGGTATTTGTTTCTGAGCTATGGGGCGGGTCTGCCTCTGATGTTGAAATAACAAAAAAGAGTCGTTTATTGGAACAGTTACATCATGGAGATGTAGTTATGGTAGATAAGGGCTTTATACATATACAGCCGCATTGGTAAAACTGTACTGCCCTCCTTTCAAAACTAAATGTCAATTTACAAAACTATGTGGTTGAGCTGACAAGGCGCATTGCATCTGACCGAATACATGTAGAAAGGAAAATGGAGCAAATTAAGAAATTCAAGGTGTTATACCCATTGCTATAAGCAAACACGCAGTACACATTTGTGCTGCATTGACAAACATTTGGCCACCACTGGTGTCTTAAAATCTATGTTATTTCCTTTCCCATATACAACATATCTGTACTAGATGACTTTGAAAACATCTAAGCAAAAAAGTTGAAAACCTATACAATTGAAGGTACAGTCATTGAAAAGAGTTGAAAACGTTATGTCAATAGGAAAAATTACTCATTTGCCACAATGTTTGTATATGTTATCTGCTGCAGCATTTTAAAATGCATCAGTATAATTGAAAGGGTCTCTTTCATAGTTTGTAAATCAATGTCAGAAATGTGTAAGTGATTTAATCCTTTCCTCCATACAGATGATTTTTGATGACTCTGCAGCAAATAACATTTGAAAACAGTGTGGCAAAAAGGAGACATTGCTTATAATGAGCCTTTTGTCCTTTTGCCACAATGTTTTCAACTCTATTCAATAAAAATTAAAAATTAACAGACATTTATCACATTTGTGGGTCGATATGTTTAAATTTGGCTGCTGCAGATTTGTTATATGTGGGAAGGGTAAAGCAAAGTATTAAATTTAAACAAAGCAGAATATTGTATGCTTTCCCAAATAAAGAAGTTTATTGTTTTCTCTGAAGCAAAATGGAAGTTTGAAAACATTGGTGCAAATGGACAGATTTTTCATTATTAGTAATTTATACTTTTGCAACAATATTTTTTAAACTTTATTCAATAATTATTATTTATTTTTATAGATTTATTTCACATTATGTGCCCAGATATTTACAAAGTTGTCTTTTGCATATTTCTCATATATCAACTAATAACAACATTGCAGGAAATGATTCTTGAAAGCATTGTGGCAATAAGAGAAACTTTTGCAACAATGTTTTTATCTATAGTCAATAATTATTAAAAAAAATACAGAGATTTGTCACATTTGTGCCTAAATATTTTCAAAATTTGCTGCTGCATATTTGTTTTGTGGGAAAGGTGTCAATGAAAGGATAAGTAAATTGAATGAAATTTAAACAAAGTTTCAGAAAATGATTGTTATTTAATCCTTTCGCCATTTACGGAGGCTTTGATGACTCTGAAGCAAAGGATATTAGAAATCATTGTGGGTAAAATAAAAATTGCTCATAAAATTCATTTTGTCCTTTTGTCAAAATGTTTTTGAGACTGTATTCTGTAATTACATTTTTTATGCCCCCGGAATCACCGATTCGGTGGGCATCTAGTTTTTGGTCTGTCTCTTTGTCTGTCTGTCGAAAAAAACTTTAACCTTGACCATTACTTTTGAACCATAACAGGTACGGCTACCATATTTCACATGTGTATTCCTTGTGACATGACCTTTCTGTCAGTACCAATATTTTTGACCTTGCATCAGTGTTTCACAAACACATCTTGTTTTTAGCTCTACTGGCCAAAGGCCAGAAGGGCTTATGTCGTGGCGATTTGTCCGTCGTCCGTGCGTGCGTCCGTACGTGCGTCCGTAAACAATTTCTTGTTAACACGATACAGTCTTCACTTTTGATTGTATCTCAACTAAACTTATACAGTAGTTAGATATTCATGAGAGCTCGGTTCCTTTCGAAAACCAGCCAGATCCGCCCATGCATGACTGGATTATGGCCCTTGAAATGGTCAAAATTGCTATAAAAGAGCTTGTTAACACGATACAGTCTTCTTTTTTTATTGTATCTCAACCAAACTTATACAGTAGTTAGACATCCATAAGAGCTCGGTTCCTTTCGAAAACCAGCCAGATCCGCCCATGCATGACTGGATTATGGCCCTTGAAATGGTCAAAATTGCTATAAAAGAGCTTGTTAACACGATACAGTCTTCACTTTTGATTGTATCTCAACCAAACTTATACAGTAGTTAGATATCCATGAGAGCTCGGTTCCTTTCATAAACCAGCCAGATCCGCCCATGCATGACTGGATTATGGCCCTTGAAATTGTCAAAATTGCTATAAAAGAGCTTGTTAACACGATACACTCTTCACTTTTGATTGTATCTCAACCAAACTTATACAGTAGTTAGATATCCATGAGAGCTCGGTTCCTTTTGAAAATCAGCCAGATCCGCCTATGCATGACTGGATTATGGCCCTTGAAATTGTCCAAATTGCTATAATTGAGCATGTGAACACAATAGAGGCTCCATTTACTATCTGATCTTCACCAAACTTAGATAGTAGTTAAATACTGATGAGAGCTTGGTTCCTTTTGAAAATCAGCCAGATCCGCCCATGCAAGACTGGATTATGGCCCATGAAATTGTAAAAATTGCTATAATACAGCTTGTGAACACAAAAGAGCCTCCATATACTATCCGATCTTCACCATACATACATGCTCTGGATTGAAAATGACCAAAGAACCATACCAGTAGAGCATAGGCCCTCATGGGCCTCTTGTTATACAGATTTTGTACATTTGTGTGAAGAACATTTTCTTAAATTATCATTTATAATTACATGAACAAAGGTATTGACCCTTTCCCTGATATCAACACTTTCTGACGCCTCTATAGCAGACGGCATTTTGAAAACATGGGAGACAAAAGAAGAAATTTCTCTTTTCGACACCATGTTTTCAACTTTATTCAATTATTGTACTTTCATTTAAAGTGAGTTTTCAAATTGTTCCGGGTATGTTTTCAAAGTCTTCTGCTGCAGATTTGTTGTATGTGGGAAAGGGTTAAACATTTATAAAATGAAAGCAATCTTTTAATCCTTTCCCACATACAACAAATCAACAGCAGACACCATTGACAACATCCAGGCAAAACTATTGAAACTCTCTATAAATAAAAGTACAGTTATTGAAAACAGTCGATTTCATTTCAGAAAAAAGAGAATTGCTTATTATTAGGTAATCAAACTTAACTCCTTACAATGTATAACAAATCTGCAGTAGATAATTTGAATACATCTAGGCAAAACTATGAAAATAGTTAAATAGAGTTGAAAATATTGTGACAAAAGAAGTAATTGCTAATTAGAAAGAGTTTCGCCCTATACTATAATTCTTTGCATATCTATAATACAATAAATTGTTAATTTAAACATTTTGGCTTCACAAATGATTCATAAAATTTTACTAAGCATTTGAGCAATGTCTCCCAGAATATTTTGTTGAATTCCACTGTTACAATTTGAAAATCATTTGATATAAAAATGACGAAATCACCTTTTTCAAAACCACAAATTCCCATCTGGCTTTGAAATTGTGTGTAGTATCTATGGTCATCCTTCAATTGAATTTGGTCATTTTCATCTGTGCAACAACAGAAATCTGCTTCCTTACAAGCATCTCTTACTTTTCTAAACCTATATTTGTAAGGGCATTTCACTTCAAGAAGAAAGTTACTTTTTCACATAAAACTAAACCATCAGCACTTGCACGTAAAACAAAACTAAACAAAATTTAACAAAGATCAATTAGCAAAATCGTGAATAAACAAAGACGAAAAATTCTATAGTTATTTCTAATAAATATTTCAGAAATGTAAAACATTAAACATAAGCAAGGATCCTTTCTCATTTTGTTTGCAAAATATATATATTTAGATATCTAAATTACATTTTTATTTCAATCTAATTGCATGAGCGAGGAAAATGTATTCAATGTTGGCCATTTACAATAGAATGCTTTTGAAGTATTTTGTCCGCAATGTTGAATACTAAGGCTTACTATTCAACATTGCGGGCAAAATACTTCAAACCATTCTATTGTAAATTGCCAACTAAGTGCATACAAATAAAAAGTGATATTCGTGTCCAATCATATTCATAGTACTGGTTGTACAAAGTCTTTGATTGAGGTACATTAATACCACTTTCGATGTCAGGTTATGTAATGAAATCCTAAATTGTGTCAAAGCCCTCTTATATGTGTTTTCATGTGAAAAGTCGAATGATAAATGTAGTGTAGCTAAATGGATTGTTAATTGTATCATGAACTGTTATAAGACTTTAATAAAACTGATTACATACCAGCATCCATTGACCGTGCCTCTTAGACGCATAACAAATTGAATAAATGTAGGATAGATTCCTACTTCAGGGAATTGGTTTCTAAATCAAAGATACAATCCCAATAGTATTAATAATTAAATACGAATGAAGCACATCCGATATGGAACATATTCGTAAGTCAGAATTGCTTACTTTCACGAATGTATATGTGGACTTCATTAAATAGTTTTTCATTATCACGAAAATAAATGTTTTCATTACCATAAAGTATTGTTTGTAAATTAACATTAGTTATTCCAGATAAAAAATGGACTTAGTCTTTTATAATTTTACGATATAATGTTTGCTTCAAGGAAGTAGTGTCGATTCGATTCTATAGGCCCGCAACGACAAAGAGGCGAATCGTTTACACTTTTCCAATGAAAATGTTGGTTAAGAGAACTACATTTGTTTGCCAGTCTATAATGAAGTGTTTGAATGTTTCTATCTCAAACATAATATATATATAGTTTATTATACCCCCGCAAACGTAGTTTGAAGGGGGTATACTGGAATCAGCCTGTCGGTCGGTCATTAGGTCGGTCTGTCGGTCTGTCCGCAAAATCTGTTCCATTGTACTCCTCCTTCAGTTTCTACCTGATTTACTTGATACTTGGCATAAATGTTAATCAGGAGTAGTAGATGCGCAAGACGCAAATTGCATGTCCCTGTGACCTTCACCTTGACCTCTGACCTTGAAATAGGATTTTTTTTTGTTAAAATTTTATCTAATCTGTTCCGTTGTACTCCTCCTTCAGTTTCTACCTGATTTACTTGATACTTGGCATAAATGTTAATCAGGAGTAGTAGATGTGCAAGACGCAAATTTCATGTCCCTGTGACCTTGACCTCTGACCTGGAAATAGGATTTTTTTGTTAAAATCTAATCTGTTGTACTCCTCCTTCAGTTTCAACCTGATTTACTTCATACTTGGCATAAATGTTAATCAGGAGTAGTAGATGTGCAAGACGCAACTTTCATGTCCCTGTGACCTTCACCTTGACCTCTGACCTTGAAATAGGATTTTTTTGTTAAAATCTAATCTGTTGTACTCCTCCTTCAGTTTCAACCTGATTTACTTCATACTTGGCATAAATGTTAATCAGGAGTAGTATATGTGCAAGACGCAACTTTCATGTCCCTGTGACCTTCACCTTCACCTCTGACCTTGAAATAGGATTTTGTTTGTTGTTAAAATCTAATCTGTTGTACTCCTCCTTCAGTTTCAACCTGATTTACTTCATACTTGGCATAAATGTTAATCAGGAGTAGTAGATGTGCAACACGCAAATTTCATGTCCCTGTGACCTTCACCTCTGACCTTGAAAAATGATTTTTTTTTCTTAAAATCTAATCTGGTGCGACATACTCCTTCAATTTCAACCGGATTTATTTGAAACATGGCAAAATGTCAAGAGGTAGAACATGATATTATATTACATTATAGCTACTGTAAACTACCTAAATTACGTAAGGATTTTATATTTCCTAATATTCGCAAGCTGACCTCCTCGCGAAATTAATACCTTGCGAAAATATATCGATCAGAAGTGAAATTTAAACTTCTGCTACTTATTCTCAAAATTAAAATATCAAAATATCAAAATCATGAAAAATATCGAAAATAGGTCCTCGCGAATATTCAGTAGTTTACAGTAAAAACCTTGTTACTCTTTGAATAAAGAATGTGGTTCATTTTCTTCTTGTTTGTTTGTTTTCTGAGAAACTAGAAAACTAAATAAAAACTTATTTCATGAGGAAATAGTATTTTATGGGGATTATATTTTATGCATTAGAAAATGTTCTTGACAAAATTTCTTTAAAATTAGATTTGTATATTACTTTTTGATATCATCTTAGTATTTCTTTTTGATACTGATATTCACATTGTCTGAGTCAAAGATAATACTGTGAGATATAATAGGTATCAGGGGTTGGGGCGAGGGTATTAATCACCTTCAGTGATAGTTCTAGTTATATCACCGACAAACACAGTTTGAAGAGGGTATATTGGAGTCACTCTTTGTTTGGTCGGTCTGTCCGTTGTTATTTTCCTTGTCCGGGCATAACTTAAAAACTTCTGGGTGGAATTTAATTAAATTTCATACGATGATAGAACATAATAAGAGGACGTGCAGTGAACAGGAACCATAACTCAATTTTACCTAATAACATAGTTATTGTCCTTTGTTACTTTTTTGTCCGGAGAATAACTAGAACACTACCAGACGGAATCTAATAAAACGTCATACAATGGTAAAGCACAATGAGTGGGAGTGCAGTGTACAATTAACATAACTTCATTTAAGCACATTACAGAGTAATTGTCCTTTGTTGTGTTCTTTGGTAGTCAAACTTTTGTGCGGACAATAACTTGCAAACTACTGGATGTAATTTATTGAAACTGCATTAAATGGTAAAGCTCAACGAGAGGAAGTGCAGAAGTATAACTATATTTGAGCTAATTATATTATTATTGACTTTTGTTACTTCATATAATTAAAGAGTTACTGCCCTTTCTTGCTTTTACCTTGTCCAGAGAATAACTGTAAAACTACAGGATGAAATTATCAATTTAAAACAATTCATACAGTGGTAGAACACAATGAGAGGAAGTGCAGTGTACAGGAACCATAACTCAAGTTTAGCTAATCGCTTAGTTATTGCTCTTTCTTACTGTTTTCTTCTCCGGAGCATAACTTGAAAACTAAATGATGGTATTTAAAAAACGTTATTTAATGGTAAAGCAGAGTACAAGAACCATAAATTAGTTATTGACCTTTTATTTTGTTGTCAAACTTTTGTCCGGAGCATAACTTCAAACCTTCTTGATGGAATTTAATAAAACTTCATAAAGTGGTAAACCACACTGACGGGAAGTGCAGTGTACAAGAACTACAAGTCTAGTTGAGCTAACTACAGACTTATTGCCCTTTTTGCATAACTTTAAAACTCATGGGTGGAATTTTATAAAACTTCATACAATGGTAAACCACAGTGAGAGGAAGTTCATTATATGAGAACCGTTACTCTATCTTCACTAATAAGTAATAACCCAATTATTGCCCTTTGTTACTTTAACTTGTTCCCAGCATAACTGCTAAATTACTAAATCGATTTTAAATTACTAAATGGATTTTAATAAAACAAAATACTTTGGTTAAGCATGATAAGTGGAAATACAGTGTCCAAGAACCGTAACTATATACTGACTAATTACAGAATCAATGCTCATTGCCACAAGAATAACCTGATCCATAACATTGTCATTTTTAGGTGAGATTTCTAAATTGTTCACTACCGTTTCCTATCAGGGCGGCGCTCAGGGGTATTAATCCCATTTATAAAAACTCTATTTCGATAATGGTTTATCCCTAAACAATCTGGAACCGAGTGAATGTCTTCATAAACAAAACAAAAGGCTAAAACATATACATGTACTGTAATATAGAAGACATTTAAAATGTGTAATTTAAATTTTAGAGAATGACCTTTCCTAAGTTGAGAGAACTTGTGGCGAGACTCTGTTTTCCTGATGAATAATTCATGTATGTTATCGTAAGAAGTATCATGTACTTGTTACTTTATAATGCACACGTTGTGGTTGTAACGATATGATAACAAATCTTACAGAACATATCCTGATTAACTGTCAAAGTGTACAATCGTGTACTACCTCTTTTCAACAAAGGATTTTATTCAAGTTTGGTAGAACTGTTTTCGATTCAGTAGTATCATTTAAAGGCAAGGACTATATTCTTGCTCTATTTGGTTTGAACCCAATCTTAGATAATATAGTGCAAGGCACATATGATTCCTTTTACAAGGTTGTTGCAATGTTTTTTCCATTCAATTTGAAAATGTTATAAATATTTTGTAAATTAAAGATAAGATGTAGACATGTCAATGAAATTGAATGTATACTCGTATACACTATATTATGTGTACACGTGTAATTTTTGTATAGGCTTGACACGAGTGCTTACATATGGCGTACACATTTTGTTTGTATATATACCCTCTTATCATACTAAACGTGCTCAGAGGGTTGCATGAGTGCATGTCTCTATTGTGCACTGTCCATCCCTTTCCTCATTGAACAGTGTTACTCCTGTACATAAGGCTGTCACAGACATTTGTCTGATATGCCAGTGGCAGCCTTTTATTTATTCTTCTGGTTGAGTAGTAAGATAGGTGGTTGTACATACAGACCAATGGTCTATGCACTTTAAATGTACGTGCCTTAACATGTACTCATGTAACTATATATTTTCTTCTTATTCTTCTTCTTTTTTTTTTTTTTCTTCCATGTAGTTGTAGCAAAATGTGTTTTCTGTATTGTTGTATTATAATTAATATTTTATTTTATTGACACGCACAATATAAATAAATAACCATTAAATGCAATGGCGAATCCCAATTAAACAAACACGATCAACGCTGGATTCACATTATGTACAACGTTTGTTCGTAAAGAGTGGTTGAAGTTAAACGGCTTTAAATGTTTTCAGTTATTAGTGCGATGATCCGTTCATCTAATCGTGGGTTCCTCGCTTTCATACCTACACGACGAATTCCATACAACAATCTTCCCATGCATCTGGTTGCCTCTTGTAAAATATAATGTTCAACCTTCCCGGCTGTAGCTTTTCCGGGGACTCTTAACAGAAAATACATATATTCAGGGAAACAATGGAAAAACCTTGGAAAAAAATATGGAATTTAATGTTAAGATGCGGAAACGCTGGAAATAGTCCGAATACTCCGGGGTCCACGGAACCATTCCAGGGTGTTCACAGAACCGTTCCGGGGTGTCCATGGAACCGTTCTGGGTTGTTCATGGACTTTCCGTGTTTTCCACTTAAATGTACTGGGTTTTCCATGGAAAGTGTCAGATTAGCCCAAAGTCTCCCTGGAAAGTTGTCCGAATACTCCGGGGATTTTCCATGGATTTTCATAAATGTCCCCGGTAAAGCTACAGCCGGGTTATGAGCTCCATGTGTTCCTTTAGTCACACTGTTTCCAATATACGTTTACTGAGGAGGCGTCAGAAAGCGTGTATATGGTGGAAAGGGTTAACGAATGGTAGGAGTGGCTTCCTGTCCGCTTTTGCAAGTAGAAGAGTCCGTTAAACTTGTTCACAATGACTTGTTAATCGAAGGATAGACAAGTCTGCCGAACAGAGATTCAAACCCGTACTTCTCGAAGTTCACCCTTGTGCTTACCGTGCAGCAAACATTAAAGGTGCTGAACTCCAGGTGGAGATCAACATTTTGAAATGTTGAAACTTCTGCAAATATTGCTAATAGTGACAACGAAGTAAGTTATAAATAGTTCAAAACTATTTTGACAGTAAATGTTGAAAAACATTCAATTGAAAGTCAGTGTAAATGTTCAAAGTTTGGCTGACTGGGTATGTCTACCCCGTACAAATGAAGCATAAACGATCGATAGTTAGATGTTTATTGTTCTGGAAAGTGAAATTATAAAAAAAAAAAAAATCAGAATAATGATTCCAATATTTGAAGACAACTTTTGAACCGTTTTAAAACTTTGACTATATTATCTATAATTTGGGGTTCAGCACAATTAACGCTGGTTAATAGAGAACGAAATTTGAACATAAACATTGTATATATTTTATTTATTGTAACGGGTATTGGGTTTTAACTAATGAAACCATTAAACAGACCAGGAGTGTTTGAACATTCACACACATATATACCTAGTTGGTTTGTCAAAAATAACAACATATAAAAAATGGCGTTAATCTTTATACTGCAGTGCTATCATAAATATACCGAGGTAGCGACGCGGGCTGTCAATCTAGGGTTTGTGAGTTCGAATCCCAGCTCTGCCAACACTCTTTCCGACGTGTGACATGCGTCATTCGCCTTTCAACAATGGGCTAACAGTCTGTGGAAAAGCAGCCATACGCTTGGAAAGTATGCTGCGTGGTGCACTGGTGTGGGAAAACCAGGAAACGCATGAGTAAATGAACTGGTCGCCGTGATATGACTGAACAATTGTTGAAAACGGCGTTAAAACCCTAATCAATCAATCAAGCTATCACATATATTTAATGTTACAGTAGCCAAGCAACCAATCCAATTACAGCTCCATCACCGTCGATGTAATTGATTGGATGATTGTCTGCCGTTAGATTACGTTAAATACACTGAATACATTTTCAGTAGTCAAGCAACCAAGCAAATTACAGCTTCATCACAGTCGATGTAATTGATTGGATGCTTGACTACCGTCAGATAAGGTTAAATACACTGAACGCAATATCTTACTGTAGCCAACCAACCAATCAAATTACAGCTACTTCACAGTCGTTGTAATTTGATTGGATGAGTGTCTGCCGTTAGATAACGTTAACTACACTGACAGCTTTATGAGCTTTGAACATGTTTTCGGTTACAGTACTGTACGCCACTCCAAAACCAACCGCAATTCGGGGAATCGGATATCGAAGACAACTGCGATAAAATGTCACACGTATATTGTCATTTCTTTGTCATAACCGTCAGTATAAGGTCAAGTAATGCCCATAAAGCATAATCACAAATAACATTTTACTCTGTATGAGACGTATGACTAAAGCTAAATAAAATCACACTTTTTAAATGCTTCCGGTTTCAGCCCAGGAATACGGAATTCCTTTTTAAGAACATTTCTTAACTCTCTTCTACATACAGATGAACGCTTCTGCTTCTTTAAAAACATTCTGACAAAGGGAAAAATCGCAGAAAATGAGCAATTTCTCATTTTGCCACTATGTTTTCAACATTATTCATTTATTCTATTTTAAGTTTTGTAGATGTATTTGGCCTAGAGGCTTCCCAAATCGTCTGTTGCAGGTGTGTTGCATGTGGGAAAAGGTTAATGCTGTCTTTACGAAGAGACTCTTCCACATTTTGGATAGACCAGGTGAAAATCAATTCCCATCAATTGGTCTATTTAAATTGCAGAATTTCTATTTTTCCGAGCAACAGAAACAATTTCCATATTACTTAAGATTAAACCTAAACAAAATAAATATGAATTTGGTTCTATTTTGGTAGAGATTGTATGGACAATGTATCGTGTAGAGATGAAAATGTGTCAAAATTAAACATATCGGGGATAGGATTATTTAAACATCATTATCCAACACTTTAAACATTCGGGATACACTCACTATATACACCTGGCAAAAAGTTAAGCACCATTCATGTTTTCTCATATGTTAAATTTCATCAAATTATTACATACAGCTTTTCAATTTTTCATTTTTCTTTTCTTTTATTTCTTCTCTCTTTATCTTTTTTTCAAGCTTAGCGGTAACTATTGTTAAACAAAAGTGATGTATATGCCCTACGCTGCTGGGTGTTCATATTGTTTGATGTTTGTATTTGTATAATTATTACTATGATATAATATGTACACAGGTCACTATAATTAAAAGTTACCTACTTACTTACTTACAGTTAAACTACAGACAAATGACGACTGAGTTTAACACATTTGATCACCATCTTAATGTTTTTCACCACGTTTCAAATTTGATCAACATTTATACATATTTCATCACTTTTCACAAACATCTATTAACAAATTTCATCACCATTTATAAATATTTCATCACTTTTCAAAAACATCTATTAACAAATTAGATCACCATTTTGACTTATTTCATCGCTTTTCAAAAACATCTATAAACAAATTTGATCTCCATTTGAACTTATTTAATCACTTTTCAAAAACATGTCTGTTGTTTAATTTTAATTGGCATAATGTTTACAATACAGAGTGAAGTTACGTTTTATCAGCAAAGAAATATCCAAGGATATGTAAACTGTATGTGTAAGCTTATTATTTCAATTCCCGTTTAGAACATACGTAGCGGTATCTGTATCGAAGCTTGCGCCCCAAACCTTATTCATGGAAGATGTCAGCCAATAAATTCCATCCCGTTTTAAATCTAAATTACGAAAATATGTATTGGCATCAATTTTAACTTTTGCCCAGGTGTATGTATAGCAATACAATAATATAAATGCATCGGTTTGGTGAATGGAGCATGGAGATATGTCAGAAAGAGTCTCTGGTTTGTTAATGCTTTCCATAAGCCTTTTCTAGTTCCGCAAGGAGGCGCTGCTTTTCTTCTTCCGTTCCAAAACATGACCGTGCTGCATTAAAAATCTGAAAAGGAGAGTGAACGTATATTATACACAAGTGTTCAAAAGAAACACGCGTGATCCTGCCAATCCAGGCATAACCATAACGCAGTAAGTGAAGGCGTGGCTGTTGGACATTCGGCAGAGAAGTGCTCCTATGTGTAACACTGCCAAAACAGACACAACTGAGTAAGTGAAGGCGTGGCTGATGGACATTCGGCAGAGAAGTGCTCCTATGTGTAACACTGCCAAAACAGACACAACTGAGTAAGTGAAGGCGTGGCTGATGGACATTCGGCAGAGAAGTGCTCCTATGTGTAACACTGCCAAAACAGACACAACTGAGTAAGTGAAAGCGTGGCTGATGGACATTCGGCAGAGAAGTGCTCCTATGTGTAACCCTGCCAAAACAGACACAACTGAGTAAGTGAAAGCGTGGCTGATGGACATTCGGCAGAGAAGTGCTCCTATGTGTAACCCTGCCAACACAGACACAACTGAGTAAGTGAAAGCGTGGCTGATGGACATTCGGCAGAGAAGTGCTCCTATGTGTAACACTGCCAACACAGACACAACTGAGTAAGTGAAAGCGTGGCTGATGGACATTCGGCAGAGAAGTGCTCCTATGTGTAACCCTGCCAAAACAGACACAACTGAGTAAGTGAAAGCGTGGCTGATGGACATTCGGCAGAGAAGTGCTCCTATGTGTAACCCTGCCAACACAGACACAACTGAGTAAGTGAAAGCGTGCCTGTTGGACATTCGGTGGAGAAGCGCTACTATGTGTAACCCTGCCAAAACAGAAAACATTATAAATTAGTAAGAGGCAGCGTGACTGACGTACATACTAATCAGGACAACACCGTACATATGTAATTGAACGTGTGACTGGTGAACGTACTGCAGAGAAGGGACCCTATGTCTCGTTATGCTAATCAGGGCAACACCGTACATATGTAATTGAACGTGTGACTGGTGAACGTACTGCAGAGAAGGGACCCTATGTCTCGTTATGCTAATCAGGGCAACACCGTACATATGTAATTGAACGTGTGACTGGTGAACGTACTGCAGAGAAGGGACCCTATCTCTCGATGTGCGTATCAGGGCAACACCATACATATGTAATTGAACGTGTGACTGGTGAACGTACTGCAGAGAAGGGACCCTATCTCTCGATATGCGTATCAGGGCAACACCGTACATATGTAATTGAACGTACTGCAGAGAAGGGACCCTATGTCTCGATGTGCGTATCAGGGCAACGCCGTACATATGTAATTGAACGTACTGCAGAGAAGGGATCCTATGTATCGATATGCGTATCAGGGCAACGCCGTGCATATGTAATTGAACGTACTGCAGAGAAGGGACCCTTTGTCTCGATATGCGTATCAGGGTAACGCCGTACATATGTAATTGAACGTGTGACTGGTGAATGTACTGCAGAGAAGGGACCCTATGTGTCACCATGCTAGTAAGAACAACACCATACAAATGTAAGTGAAAGCATCACTGGCGAAGCAGAGGGGCCACATGGGTCACCATGTTAATCCGGGTAACAGTATAAATCAGTAAGAGAAGGCTTGCCTGATCAACATACGGAAAATAAGTAAGTCCATAGTTCTTTAAGTAGAAGCGTGGCTGGTGAACAGAGAAGTGACCCTATGTGTCACCATGTCAATTCAGGTTACATCGTAAATTAGTAAGTGAATTATCCGATCTGCTAAAGTACTTACAGCATACCATTTAATTGTGAATCAAGACACAACTGTTAAATATTACTATTTTCGCCAAATTTAGAAACATTTAACAATCGCCAATTGTAACTATCGCAGATTAAAAAGCGCTATATAGATCATTATCTTACCGCTCGTATGATGGTATCGTCTAAATGTCGGATTCGTTTAAATACCTTAAGCATAATGCTTAAGTTGCATGGAATATGTTTAATTGGTTAATGTAGTAGATTGGTCAGTTCTATAAATAGACACATGTTTATAGATTTGAGCTTAACGCTATTATCAAGTTATATCACGGTGGCCAGTTCACCGTATATGTGTTTCCTAGCTATCTCGCACCAATAATTCAAATAACATAGTATATGTCAAAAAAAACGTCAGTTGCTTGGAAAAAGTGTTGTGGGGGAGTACTGGTGTTCGAAAGCCTATAAACACATGGATAGGTGGGTGAACTGGCCGCCGTGATATGATTGAGAATAGTTAAAAACGCCGTCCTACCCAATTCAAACGATCACTCACTCAATCAATCAATCAATCAACCAACCAATCAATCGGATCAAACGTAATGTTAATATGGGTAACACACATATCTTACCCCACGTATAATATCGTCGTCGGATAATCCAATATCTCCAGCGAATTTATAATCGTCTGTAAGGGTGTTACCCAGGACCACTGGGTCGTCCGTGTTGATAGAATAGTTAACACCGTCTTTGGCAAACCTGAAATACCAGACGGACATTCAAACAATGAGCAGAAATATCTAGATAATAAGAGTACTTCTCATCCACCATAATCCTTTATTAAAATCATCAAATCCTCTGCTATCAATGCAAGTAAATTTCGTAATTTAAGGAAATTTAAGGAAATTTACTTCTTAATTAAATTCCAATTTTCGTGCAGTGTATGGGTACTCAAAATAATCGTTTCAGTGAATCTAACCTTTAGAGTACCCATAGCATATAGTTTAGTTCAGTCAAAAAAGAGATGTTTATCGGAAAAGGTCAGTTTACTTGACATAATTGAGCCATCCCGCCAGAAAACCAACATTGTGGACTCGGATCAGCCTAAGCATGTCGTGCAGGCTAACCCGGACAGACACTTTTCGCCTCCTATAAATTTTCTGTTCCAGGAATCATTACTCTATACCTCAATCCTTCTGAGACGAAATGTGTCGGCCCGGATTAGCCTGCGCGAACTGCGCAGGCTGATCTGGGTCGATACATTACGCAGAGGCCATAATGTTGGTTTTCTCGCGGGACGGCTCAATTATATTTATTATGTTCAAAGATGACAATGATATCCTTATTGAAGCAATGTATAACAGTCAGCTATGTTGGCGTCGCCTGCATAGCAATTGAATAAGTTACTTTGACCATAGTTTCGATACAGACTATTTTTACCACCTCTGCAGCAGGACGTTCTTTTCATTCTTCGCTGTAATAATGAGTATCTACAATTCAATATTTATTTTTATCACATGACAATGCTTGTATCCGATGTAATATACACATTACGTATTTCTTTATATATGACACGTGTAATATAACATGACCGAATCACTATTTGTGTATTCATCCGCGAATGTTTACAAAATGGCTGAGAACGTATACCCGGAAAACACAAACGTCACGATAGATGGACGAGGTAACGGGACCATTATCGGTCATAAAAATATATTTGTGTGTGATTAGTTAACAGTCTATTAAGTATTACATGTTGGGACTATTTACTGACAGCGAAAACCCGATTTTCTTTTTGTGTTTCGTCATGTGATAAAAAGAATCTGACATTCGTTGTCATTTCATAACGTTTTATTAAACTCGTCCAAGAAAGTTGTTATTAAGCTCGCCAAAGGCTCGCTTTATAACTAATTCCTTGAACAAGTTTAATAAAAACGTTATATAAAATGACAACCCATGTCAGATCCTATATATATACAAAAAGACACCATCGGCCCAAGATACAGTAAATTACAGGTTTAAAGTTCCCATATAGTTAAGTATCAAGATATATACATGCACATCTTAATCAAGCTATGACTTTTATTATCGGATGGGTGCATCTTTTAGTTCAATTATAATTGAAACATATGTTGCGACCTGCTTTATCATTATATAACTTTCGCTTTTCAATAGGTCGTAAAATCTTCACATATCATCTCGACGATTCTACCATGCATATAATAAGGCCTGTCTTTCAAATAATTATAATGACGTTTTACGTGGATGTGTTTGATGGTCTTCCTTACACGCCTTTATACATGTACGTACGCTAGCTATCGGGCATTATCCCAGATAAGGCTAATTCTATATATTGCTCAATCTTAGCAAACATTTAGGAATGTATTCAAGATTTGCCAGTACAAATTACACTGACTATACTTACGCTTAAAGTAGGTGTTTTTGAGGGTCTTCCTCGCGCGCGTTTATACGTACGCTAGATATTGCGCATATTTCCAGGTGAATGCCGAACCCCGGTATCTCAGTCGGTAGCGACGCGGGCAGTCAATCCAGGGGTTGTGAGATCGAATCCCGGCTCGGCCAACTTTCTTTCCTAGGATTGACAAAAAACAATGCGACATGCGTCATTCGTCTTCCACCAATGGGCTAAGTCTATGTGGAAAAGCAGCCAGTTGCTTGGGAAGATTGTTGTGTGGAGTACTGGTGTGAAAAACTAGGAAATGCATGAGTAGGTGAACTGGCCGCCGTGATATAACTAATAAATTGTTAAAAACGGCGTTAAATCCCAATCAATCAATCAATCTTTATTACTCGGTCTATACAAACTGACCTTTAGTTATGAGTTATGTATTCATCATTGGCTAGTCCAAATGACAATGCCTATACTTACGCTTTAAGAGGATGCTTTTTAGGGTCTTCCTCACACGCCTTCGTAAGTACGCTAGATATCGGGCATATCTCCAGGTGAATCTGGTTCTTTATAACTCGGTCATACACCGCCTTGTCGTCGTAGCTATGATAACCGTGTCCTATACGTTCAGCAAACATATTATCTAACGCCTGTATGGGAAGAGAAACGAGTAGAGTCGTGGTTTGACGGCATGTTATATAACGCCTCTATAGGAAGAGAAACGAGCAGAGTCGTGGTTTTACCTGCATGTTATGTAACGCCTGTATAGGAAGAGAAACGAGTAGAGTCGCGGTTTTACATCCTCGGTACCCAGGCTATTCATAAAATATATGATACCCTGGGCAAATTGGCTGTAAAGATCTCGTACTCATGAATAATTTATGAGGTGAAATGCAGACGCTTGATTGGCCGCCTGACACAAACCTCAGGCGATACAAAAATTACCTTGTAGATACGGAGGAAATCGTGGTGCATGCTTTACGAGCAATTTCTTCTTTTGTCACAATGTTTTCAAAAAGACGTCTGCTGCAGAGGCGTCAGAAAGCGTCTATATGAGGGAAAGGGTTAAACTAAGCTAATCATAGAATTAGAATATGTTTTAACACTTAATCATTAGTCAATAGTTTGATTGACTGGCGCAAAGGTCAATTTGAGTCGACCTGTAACAGGCAGTCGTCAGATCTATACTAGCTTATTCTACTGCAGCGACGATAAAATCTAGTTTTAATTAGATTGTCATGACAAAGGGAGTAATTGAATGGTTTTAAACGCCGTTTTTAACAATTGTTCAGTTATGTCACGTCGTTTCCTGGGTAAGTTACGAGTACTGCTGGTAAATTTTTCCTGACACCAATCAGTCCTTCGTAATGGTAAATCCGCAACATTGAGCGCCAAGGACGGCAGCCATTACTACCATTTTTTAAAATCTAGGCAAGACAAAGTGACATTGTATTTACAACAATGACACTGCAATTTCATTTATTTTTATTTTTGTGAAAAGCTTCATCTGAACGGAGGACTAGATAAGAAGGAAGATTCTGATATTTTGGTCATAATATCTCTCTTAGTCTTATTACTAATCCAAACAAAATGTTGTTGGTACTCAAAATAATCGTCTCACTCAGACGATTATTTTGAGTACCAACAACATAGGGTTTAACTGTCAAATAAGAGCAAGAAAAGTTCCCCCTTATCTAAAACCTTGGTATATATTATACGCAAGCAGTCAGCGAATACTCTGAACAGACTGCGCGTATACGAATGCTCATCCGAGAATCCAGTATGCGCAGGTGCATCCAGCGCCAGTGTTTAGGTGTTTGACTGACTTACTTCCCTTGTTTAATATTGGAAGGGTTGCGTCCCTTGGTTAATCATCCGCCTTTTTACCATATGTTTTAATATCAACAATGTGATTTGAATTCATCAAAGTTTAATCATTAATTAGATTGTGTGTCGTGTTATCTTTACTGGCGCAGACCCTATCTCGATATATCGATGTAGTGATTGATAGGTTGATTAATTTGGTTTGGGTTTCAGGACGGTATTTCGGTAATATCACGGCTGTCAGGCACCAATTACACTAATATTACTTAGCGCTAAGTAATACTTTAATACTTAAAAACGTATTTCATCAATTTTGTTTTACTAATAAGAATGCCTGAATATTTTAATTCTTGACAAGTATTGTTGATCAGTAATTGTTTATGTCACCACTGTAATTTACATTTGCCGAATGAAATTGAATTGATTTGATTTGAGTTGTTTTACTAATAAGAATGCCTGAATATTTTAATCAAGTGTTGTTGATCAGTAATTATTTATGTCACCTCAGTAATTTACCTTTGCCGAATGAAATTGAATGGAGTTTATTTGAGTTGTGAAACAGGATTGCTACTCATACGTGTTTTTCCTGAGTTTCTCGCACACAGTACTCCACACTATATTATTCCCAGGCAAGTTTCTACCTTCCAACATATGCTATTTAGATCATTAATTACACTGACTTATATCAGTTACAAGTACTCTACAAGCAACTGTCTACCTTCCCACATAGACAATTTAGCTCGAAGGTTTGTTACGAATGAAGCTAGTCAGGCTGACTTTAATCAATAACTCGTACTCCACACAACATTCTTTTCAGGCAACTGGCTACCTTCCCATATAGACTATTTAGCCCAACGATTCATGGGAGACAAATGAAGCTGGCTATAATGACTTCTATCAATCAATAGAAACTAGAGATTGCTTTTTTGAAAAAGCGCTTGTCTCCCCATTTGTGTGGTCGTAGGGGAGGAAAAGAAATGATGGAGATGAATTTTTTAGTTTTAGACTGGAGATGAAGCAACAGTGACAATCCTCAGTTATTGAGCGGAAACCATTTTTCAGCTGAGGGTTACCATGACCTTGGTCTTTGACCTAGTGACCTCAAAATCAATAGGGGTCATTTGCTGCTGGTGACCAACCTGCACACCAAGTATGAAGTTCCTGGGCCCAAGCATTCTTCAGTTATTGAGCAGAAACCATTTTATTTTTCAGCCAAAGGTCACCTTGACCTTTGACCTACTGACATCAAAATCAATAGGGGTCATCTACAGGTTAGGACCAAGCTGCACACCAAGTATGAAGTTCCTGGGTATAAGCGTTCTTGAGTTATTGAGTAAAACACATTTTTCAGCTGAAGGTTACCGTGACCTTCGAAATTTGACCTTGTGACCTCAAAATCAAACAAATTCAATAAAGGTCATTTTCTGGTTAGGACCAACCTGCACACCAGGTATGAAGTTCCTCAATATAAGCATTCTTAAGTTATTGAGAGGAAACCATTTTTCAGCTGAAGGTTACCATGACCTTGACCTTTAAGCTAGTGACCTCAAAATCAATAGGAGTCATCTACTGGTGGTGACCAACCTGCACACAAAGTATTAACTTCCATGGCCAAAGCATTCTACAGTTATTAAGCAAAAACAATGTTTCAGTTCATTGTTACTGTGACCTTTCAGCTCAAGGTCACTGTGACCTTGACCTCAAAATTAATAGGGTCTTCTACTGGGCATGACCAACCTGCATACCAAGTATGGAGTTCCTCTGCCCAAGCGTTCTTCAGTTATTGAGCGGAAACCATTTTTTACCTCACAAGGTCACCATGACCATGACCTTTGACCTTCTGACATCAAAATCAATAGGAGTCATCTACTGGTCATGACCAACCTGCATATTAAGTATGAAGATCCTATGCCCAAGCGTTCTTCAGTTATTGAGCAGAAACAAGTGGGACGGATGTGACCTTGACCACTGTGACCTTGACCTTTGACCTAGTGACCTTAAAATTAATAAGGGTCATTTGCTGGTGGTGACCAACCTGCACATCAAGTATGAAAATCCTGGACCCAAGCAAAAACTATTTATCAGCTCATTGTCACTGTGACCTTTCAAGCTCATGGTCACTGTGACCTTGACTTTAGACATACTGACCTCAAAATCAATAGGGGTCTTCTACTAGGCATGGCCAACCTGCATACCAAGTATGGAGTTCCTCAGCCAAAACGTTCTTCAGTTATTGAGCGGAAACTATTTATTACCTCACAAGGTCACCATGACCTTGACCTTTGACCTTCTGTTATCAAAATCAATAGGGGTCAGCTACTGGTCATGACCAACCTGCATACCAAGTATGAAGTTCCTATACCCAAGCGTTCTTCAGTTATTGAGCGGAAACAAGTGTGACAGACGGAAGGACGGACGGAAGGACGGAAGGACGGAAGGACGGACGGAACGGGCAAAAACAATATGTCACCCCCATGTTATGGGGGAGACATAATAATGAATGGCCGAGCTGAGGTACGAACCCAAGACATACTTCTGCCACCACATAATCACTTAATTATCACGTTATATAACTAGTTAACCACATAATTTGCACAATTCTTATCCGACTAACTAGTTAACCACATACATATCACGATACTTATCTGACTAACTAGTTACATAATACGTCAACCACTTAATAGATATCTGAAATGGCATTATGTAGGTATCTGTTGGCAGTAGTGGGCAGTAACATATACTTTTTTGTGTTGACATAAGTATCTGTTAACATGAGAATTAACGCGTTAATGAGATATTTATCATGATAATTAAGTAATTAACTAGTTATATAACGTGATAATTAAGTGGTTATGTGGTGGCAGAAGTATGCCACTATATATAACAAATAAGTTCAAACAATTCAATAGATATGGTGATATTACCTCTGTAACAGCAGCCGACGTGCCGACCTCACCGGCATGCACTGTTCTATGAACACCATGTTCTTTCGCTTTCTGGAATGGAAACATAAATTGTTTAATTGATATGTTATACCATTTTCAACATATATTAAGTTATATCACGGTGACAGTTCACTTATCCACGCTCCCTGGGTATGTATTAATACTAGTACTAGGCTAGGAAACATGCCTTTCCCAAAGGCACTCCCCCCATGACTACCGCGATTGGGATTAGAAACTGGGATGACCAATTATAACACTATCATTTACACAACAGACACTTCCGTAACTTATTGTTTTTACTGTCTTCTGCTATATACATGTACTTGATGTATTTTGGAAAGGGTAAACGATTCTGTCAAAAACGGCAATACAGGAAAGTGGCAAATCGGATGTAATCAGGTGATATGATAATAATTAGACATAATACATGTACTTACTGTAAATATGTTTCTAAATACTTGAGCAATTTAGTTTCCACAGGTGTTAAAATCCGAATGGTTTAAAAATAACCAATTATAAACGAAATCGTCAATGGTGAAATGCTCAGACTTTAAACATAATACTTACTGTAAATATGTTTTTAAAAACTTGAGCATTTAAGTCTTCACAGCCTACTTGTTCATAATAAACACTTTTAAACGATGATTTTGAAATCGGCAATGGTAAAATGATAAGACTTTAAACAAAATACTTACTTTAAAGACGTTTCTAAATACTTGAGCATTTTCGTTTTCACCGGGGTTAAACTCAGGACCAGCCTGGTCAATACCAACGACACCTTGATCCTTGAATTCTAAACATAGCTCTAAAATCTCCTCCGCACAATCTATAAATAGAAACCATGTGATTTATTTACCCTCGCCGTTCAGAGATAACTATTTGGCGAGCAGCATGTGATTAAGCCTAGCACACATGCAGAATGACGATGACGAATTTTGACAACAAGCAGAGATTGTTCATATGGATTGATGTCTATTTTTGTTTCAATATTTTCGAAATCTATTTAATTATGAAGCTTTCATGTTAAAAGATATGTCTGTATGCGTGTATGTACGCTTTCACGTACGCTTCCACAAACGCTTTCCAAATCTTGACGCAGAGGAATTTTGAAAACATTGTAGGTAAAGAAGAAACTGCTCGTAATGATAAAGAATTTCCATTGTTTAGCCAAGATATTTTCAAACTCGTCTGCAGCAGATTGGTTGTATGTTGGAAAAGGGCTTAATACATTCATAGCCGTTTCCTGTATTTCCTAACAAAGACAAACGGACTCACATGTCACACAATTTACACCGACGCTGTATTACGAACTTGAGAATCAATTCTTCGATCCATTCTACTACCACTTCCGACACAACTTCCGGTCTAAGACGGCGCTACACTCTCCATCAACCCTTTCCCTCATACGACAATTCTGCAGCAGACGACTTTGAACGTATTTTGTCAAAAAATAGAAAATCTCCATAATTGAATGGATAACCTATGACAATAAGTGGAAAACATTGTGGCAAAAGGAGAAATTGCACGTTTTGTACAATTTCTTCTTTTGTCTCTATGTTTTCAAAAAGACGTCTGCTGCAGAGGCGTCAGAAAGCGTCTATATGAGGGAAAGGGTTAACGACTTATTTTAAAGAACAAACTAACACAACAACGTTTTCGTCGTACTTGCTTCACGATTGCGTTGACTTGATGTTGACCTTCGTGCAGAATGATTGATTGGTTGGCGCTTAACGCAGTTTTCCACATTTGTTCAGTCAAATCACGGCGACCGGTTTACATACTCATGCGTTTCCTAGCTTTCTCACACCAGTACTCTACACAACATAATTTCCAAGTAACTGGCTGCTTTTCCACATAGACTGTTAGCCGAATGATTCTTGTCACAGTGCTTTTTGTCAAACCCTTTGCGCAGAAAGGTGATTAACAAGCCGGTAGGCGACGTGGGATTCGCCTTGGTTGTGGGTCCTTAGCAACGAAACTCAAACGCGCGCACCCTGAGCCCGTATGGCCACTGTTCACCAAGTTTCATCGGAATCGGCCCGTCGGTTTGGGCTGTGGAGCGTCGCTTTACAAACAAACAGACAGACAGACAGACAGTCGGAAAAGCCTGACAATAAGGGATATCTAACGAAGCGAATCCCAATAACGACATACACGTTAGTAATTTTACAAACGTGGGATTTGGGTTTTCGAAAACACACCTTGTGGGTTAAATAGCGCATAGTTTAAATCAGATAGACAATGATTCACGCCATTTTGTTTCTTTTTATGTGTGGTATTTTACGCAGCATTCAATAATATATCATTGATATCACTGCGTTTTCTTGGTAAATCACAAGTACTACCGGTATTAATATCCTGGCATCGGTGAATCAGTCGAATTGCTATCCTCGCAATCATGAGCTACACATTGGAAAAGCCATCGGTGAATCAGTCGAAATGCTATCCTCGCAATCATGAGCTACACATTGGAAAAGCCATCGGTGAATCAGTCGAAATGCTATCCTCGCAATCATGAGCTACACATTGGAAAAGCCATCGGTGAATCAGTCGAAATGCTATCATCGCAATCATGAGCTACACATTGGAAAAGCCATCGGTGAATCAGTCGAAATGCTATCCTCGCAATCATGAGCTACACATTGGAAAAGCCATCGGTGAATCAGTCGAAATGCTATCCTCGCAATCATGAGCTACACATTGGAAAAGCCATCGGTGAATCAGTCGAAATGCTATCATCGCAATCATGAGCTACACATTGGAAAAGCCATCGGTGAATCAGTTCGAAATGCCATCATCGCAAAAGTGAGCTACACATTGGAAAAGCCATCGGTGAATCAGTCGAAATGCTATCCTCGCAATAGTGAGCTACACATTGGAAAAGCCATGGGTGAATCAGTCGAAATGCTATCCTCGCAATAGTGAGCTACACATTGGAAAAGCCATCGGTGAATCAGTCGAAATGCTATCCTCGCAATAGTGAGCTACACATTTGAAAAGCCATCGGTGAATCAGTCGAAATGCTATCCTCGCAATCATGAGCTACACATTGGAAAAGCCATCGGTGAATCAGTCGAAATGCTATCATCGCAATCATGAGCTACACATTGGAAAAGCCATCGGTGAATCAGTTCGAAATGCTATCATCGCAATCATGAGCTACACATTGGAAAAGCCATCGGTGAATCAGTCAAAATGCTATCCTCGCAATAGTGAGCTACACATTGGAAAAGCCATCGGTGAATCAGTCGAAATGCTATCCTCGCAATAGTGAGCTACACATTGGAAAAGCCATGACTGCCATTCCAAAACTCTTTGATGAATACCCGACCGAGAATCGAACCTTGGTCAATGACAGGTCAATAAGTTTGAGTAATACCTGGTATAATAGTAAAACAACACAGAAGGTCAATGACAGGTCAATAAGTTCGAGTAATACCTAGTAGAATAGTCAAACACAGAAGGTCAATGACAGGTCAATAAGTTCGAGTAATACCTGGTATAATAGTAAAACAACACATAAGGTCAATGACAGGTCAATAAGTTTGAGTAATACCTGGTATAATAGTAAAACAACACATAAGGTCAATGACAGGTCAATAAGTTCGAGTAATACCTGGTATAATAGTAAAACAACACATAAGGTCAATGACAGGTCAATAAGTTCGAGTCATACCTGGTATATTAGTAAAACAACACATAAGGTCAATGACAGGTCAATAAGTTTGAGTAATACCTGGTATAATAGTAAAACAACACATAAGGTCAATGACAGGTCAATAAGTTCGAGTAATACCTGGTAGAATGGTCAAACAACACAGAATTGTTTTAACTGTAACATTAAACTCTTTCATTCCCCTAATTAGACCTTCGTTCACCGCCACCACGACATCACGTGCTTTCACTTTGACCTCTTGACCTTTTTTTACATACGGGTTCACGGGTTCGTCCGACAGTAAATGGGGCAGATATCGAACCTCCATATACCGGATATTGTGTCTATTGCAGTCCTCACAGAGTTCGTAGGCTATCCGAGATATTGCGGGAAGGTAGCCGCTGTGAAATAAAGAACTAAAGCTCTAATTATCGAACCATAACCAGTTATGTGTTTGTATAGTCCTTACAGAGTTCGTAGGTTAATTCGCTGTGAAAAAATGAACACCATACATATATCTACTTAATGAACCGTCATAAAAAAGATATCGTGTACATTGTAGTCCTTACAGAGTTCGTAGGTTAATTCGCTGTGAAAAAATGAACACCATACATATATCTACTTAATGAACCGTCATAAAAAAGATATCGTGTACATTGTCGTCCTTACAGAGTTCGTAGGTTAATTCGCTGTGAAAAAATGAACACCATACATATATCTACTTAATGAACCGTCATAAAAAAGATATCGTGTACATTGTCGTCCTTACAGAGTTCGTAGGTTAATTCGCTGTGAAAAAATGAACACCATACATATATCTACTTAATGAACCGTCATAAAAAAGATATCGTGTACATTGTCGTCCTTACAGAGTTCGTAGGTTAATCCGCTGTGAAAAAATGAACACCATACATATATCTACTTAATGAACCGTCATAAAAAAGATATCGTGTACATTGTCGTCCTTACAGAGTTCGTAGGTTAATCCGCTGTGAAAAAATGAACACCATACATATATCTACTTAATGAACCGTCATAAAAAAGATATCGTGTACATTGTCGTCCTTACAGAGTTCGTAGGTTAATTCGCTGTGAAAAAATGAACACCATACATATATCTACTTAACGAACCCTCATGAAATAGATATCGAGTACATTGTCGTCCTTACAGAGTTCGTAGGTTAATTCGCTGTGAAAAAATGAACACCATACATATATCTACTTAATGAACCGTCATAAAAAAGATATCGTGTACATTGTCGTCCTTACAGAGTTCGTAGGTTAATTCGCTGTGAAAAAATGAACACCATACATATATCTACTTAATGAACCGTCATAAAAAAGATATCGTGTACATTGTCGTCCTTACAGAGTTCGTAGGTTAATTCGCTGTGAAAAAATGAACACCATACATATATCTACTTAATGAACCGTCATAAAAAAGATATCGTGTACATTGTCGTCCTTACAGAGTTCGTAGGTTAATTCGCTGTGAAAAAATGAACACCATACATGTATCTACTTAATGAACCGTCATAAAAAAGATATCGTGTAAATTGTCGTCCTTACATAGTTCGTAGGTTAATTCGCTGTGAAAAAATGAACACCATACATGTATCTACTTAATGAACCGTCATAAAAAAGATATCGTGTACATTGTCGTCCTTACAGAGTTCGTAGGTTAATTCGCTGTGAAAAAATGAACACCATACATATATCTACTTAATGAACCGTCATAAAAAAGATATCGTGTACATTGTCGTCCTTACAGAGTTCGTAGGTTAATTCGCTGTGAAAAAATGAACACCATACATATATCTACTTAATGAACCGTCATAAAAAAGATATCGTGTACATTGTCGTCCTTACAGAGTTCGTAGGTTAATTCGCTGTGAAAAAATGAACACCATACATATATCTACTTAATGAACCGTCATAAAAAAGATATCGTGTACATTGTCGTCCTTACAGAGTTCGTAGGGTAATCCGCTGTGAAATAATGAACAACATACATCTATCTACTTAATGAACCGTCATAAAAAAGATATCGTGTACATTGTCGTCCTTACAGAGTTCTTAGGGTAATCCGCTGTGAAATAATGAACAACATACATCTATCTACTTAATGAACCGTCATAAACAAATATATCGTGTACATTGTCGTCCTTACAGAGTTTTTATATCGTGTTTCTTGTCGTCCTAATATAATTCGTAGCCATACGAATTCCAACATATCCGGGCCGACAATTGGTTACAAATCCAGAACGCAGACGTCTAGAGTGACTTATATAAGTTGTAACACTCTGATAAGCCTTTCAATGGACAATTTCACAAAGTCTACTCTTCAATGTTGAAAATTTGACCACTCTATTTTTCGTCCAACAGGATATTTAGTAAAATGTAATGTCTCAGCAGCAGACAATGCAGATTTCCGGAGAGACAGCTTAATCTGCCTTCTTTTTTCAAAAGCCTTTAATTTCCTTTGGCAGCAAAATAGTTGAACAACTAAAGCAACAAACATTATGTATCTTAGTTTGAAAAATCCATACATGCACTCAAGTTAAAACTTTTATTTTGTAATATAGTTGTCATGCTGTGGGAGAATGCAATCGTTTCATGTTTGCTTCTGGGTTTTTTTCTTTTCAAACAAAAGCTGTATGATTAAAGGATAACGAGCTAGAAACAGTTCGCACCCTGTCACAAGGATAAATCGTATGTAAAAGACGTAAACTTTTAGTTATATACAAAAATTGAGTTTCGTTTTCGCTTTTCTATAGGTTGCCATAAGCACACACTTGGTAGCTTTTCTGGCTCTTTAACGTAATATCAATAACAGCAATTATTCGTCATCAAGCTAAACAATAGTGTCAAGATTACCCCAAATCGATCACCTGAGTGATAGTATAAGAAGAATTTTAAAGTTTGGGCATTTCTGATGCCGCAGTAAATCAAAGTTCTCTATGGAATTTAAATGTTTGAACAATTTTGAAAGAGGGCCACCAAAGGAACATTCCTTTGAAGTATGGTTGAAATTGGTCCTGTGGTTTAGGAGGAGATGATGTTTAAAGCTAAAAGTTAACGACAGACGACGGACGGACGAAGGACAGAGAGTGATCAGAAAATGGGAGAGGGAGCGATATGACAAAGAGTTGCATACATACGAAATGACCGGCATGAAATAACTGAACGACTGAAGCAAACGCTCCAGACTGCTCGGTCCGACCAGGACCACGTCTTTGTTGAGCCCCTCGACAGTCTGGGACGGAAGTGTGTCTTCTATTCCACGTTCCTTGGCAACCTCGAGCACCGTCTGTGGTCGGACTGATCCATCGAGATGCACGTGCAGCTCCACCTATAATATACGTAATTACTGAATATTTGATGTGTGCACATATTATGTTGTTGAAAAGTTATCTATACGACGCATTTTCGAAATGAATTGGGTATTTGACTGCATGCAATTTCTACAAGGAATTTGACGTCGATTGTTATAGACTGAGAAATCTTTATTCCATTTTGAAATTGTAATCCCTCTTAAACATTAGGGACTGATTCCAATCAGCCTTCAACGAAGGACTTCGATATCGGGAATTTTCTATAGATCACAATACACCAAATAAATTCCTTCTTTGTTTCCATGTAAATCGACCTATTTCAGCCCTCATTTGTCACACTTTCTAAGGGTTTCTCATATATCATGGAAAAGAATTGCCTCTAATCTTTAAAACAATCCAAAGAAAATGGGGGCGGGGGGTCATGCATTATGCAAGAAAGAATTTTCTACGCAAACAAAGGTATTATAGGGACTTTTTGGCGATAAGCTTAAATGTTAGACTGATTCCAGTCTAATGAATGCCAAACATCATTTATTGTTTTTTGTTGTATTGGGGTTTTAGGCCGTTGTTAAAATTATTTCAGTTATATCACGGAGACAGCTCATTTATTCATGATCCCTGGGTAAACAAACCAGTACTAAGCTAGAAAATGTGCCTTTCACAAGGGCACTCCACCATGACCGTCGTGCCGCGACTGGGGATCGAACCCGGGACGCCCTATTTCAAATGTCCGATGTTAATCACGGCGGATTCCTAACTATCATTTATAGGCGAGGCACAGTGAGTCGGCCTTAATATCTATATTTCGTCCATTAGTCGCTAATGACTTGGGCCGTCTATAGATACAAACAGGAGGTCCAGATAAGGAGGGATATTCAGCTCTTTTCCCCACAATTTCTCTCTCATTATTAAAGCAAACCCTAAGTTGTGGGTACTCAAAAGAATCGTCTCACTCTTTTGAATACCACAACATAGGGTTAGAGGATCAAATAAGGATTTTAGAACATACAAAACGCCCCTTATCTACAGGCAGCAAACATAGGTTAGCAATTTGTACAATGTATATAGCATTTTAAGTTCACTCCTTTTAAGCACTTTCAACAAAGACGAGAAACAATCTCGTTTAATTCTTTCATATAAACGTTAATTAATCAACATACAACATATCTGGAGCAGTCGACTTTAAAAACTCCTAGACAAACATATAAAAAACTTCTAAAAAATGAGCAATGTCTCCTTTTAACACAGTGTTTTAAAAAAGACGTCTGCGTCAGTGGCGTTAGAAAGTGTCTGCATGTGGGAAAGGGTAAACAGGATATGCACGCCAAATATCATATATCATTTATACGCGAGACAAAATACGTCGGTCTGAATATCATCATTCCATCATATATATATATATAATAATAATGTATATGACAGAAATGGTGATGACAGTTTAACTTTCATAGTTTAAGGACAAACATATTTTTCTGTTCTAACATGTCTTTGTCATAGTTAATAATGTAGGAACGTACAAGCAAATACATATGCAGAGGACTAGATACGATGAAGTGAACAGGTCTTTACCCCACAATATTTCTCTTATTTCTCAACAAAATCCTATGTCGTGGGTACTCAAATGAATCGTCTCACTGAGACGATTCTTTCGAGTACCCACAACATAGGGTTTGAATTTTAAATAAGAATTTTAGGACAAGAAAAGATGCCCCCTATCTGGAGCTCTGAATATGAGTTTTTATTTGTAATTTGTTTTGTCGAGCCTCAATAGCTCTGTCGGTAAAACGAGGGTATACTCGGTCCAAAATTATTGCCGATGATTGGCAAGTCATTGGGACTGATGAGCGCCATTCTTTGTCCCTCGATGGGCTAAATTAGTATCCTTTGAAGGTAGGAACGTAGGGGGAAAATGGTGTTTGAAGTCCCGGTCAAAATAACGAGCAAGCCAGAAATAGTGTGAAATTTCCGGTGTGATATACATGTACGTGAAATTTTGTTATAAACTTGAAACTCAAATAAATCAATCAATCATTTAATCAAATCAACCAATTGTAATGTTATTGGTGGGTCCGCTTATGTTACCTTAATACTTTTAATGTTATTTCTTTTCGGATAGTGTTTGTTTTATTGGGATTTAACGCCGTTTTCAACATTATTTCAGTTATATCAAGGCGACAGTTCACTTATTCATGATCTCTGGGTAAACGAACCAGTACTAGGCTCGGAAAACGTGCCTTTTTCCAAGGGCACTCCACCATAAACGCGGCGACTTGGGATCTAACCCGGGACGCTTGGTCGAAAATCCCCGACGCTAACCACTCGGCAACGGCGGATTCCCTCTAGTATTGTACTTCAGAGACAAAGACAATATAAATATGTTAACGTCGATTGTTACTACAGGGCCAACAATATGCTGTATGAAGAACATAATTGAAGGTGAAATGTAACACATACCGTACATGTATATCGAGGGCTTGGTGTGAAACGGTTGTAACTAAAATTGGTATTTTTTTTTTACCAAGGTTAACCATCTCGCCATTAAGTCTTTATAAGCATTAAATCATTTTACTTGGTAAATAATGGAAATTTAGGTGCCATTGCTCGTTCTGAGCAATGGCACCTAAATTTGCATTGTTTACAAAGGGGTCAAAATTGCCCCTAAACCAGGGTTTTCAAAAAAGGTTTTTAGTTACAACCGTTTCACGCCAAGCCCTCGATATACACGTAAGAAACAGGTAAATGTGTCAGTTTATCCTTTACACACATACAACAAATCTCCAGCAGACGACTTTGAAAACATTTTTGCATAATATAGCAAAAAATAATCCAGAATTAAGAAATAAGAATGTAATTATTGAATACAGGTGAAAACATTGTGATAAAAGGAGAACTTGCTAATTATGAGTAATTTCTACTTTTACCACAATGTTTTTAAAAGTCGTCTGCTGCAGAAGCAAAGAGTTGATGAACGTGGAAAATAGTTAACAATACTAAGTTACGCAGGTACGTCCTGTTAACAATCTCTACCTGTGACATGTACAACTATACTACACACAATTTGATAAGGGAAACGATGCCATACTTTAATGCAACATTTATTGGAGATTAACGACGTTTATCAACGGTTTTTGTACTATATGACGGCTGCGAGATCACGTAAGGTGTGGTAACTGGCTTTCTCGCAAGTTATTCTCAGATAAATTGGTTATTACGAGCCATGTGTTTATCCAAAAGTCGTCTGCTGCAAATGCGTTTAAAGGCGTCTGCAGGTGTGAACAATTTAAAGAGAATCGGTGGTTTTACATTCTTTCTTTACATGGCTTAGCTCTCGGGCCTTACTCGGTCTTACTCGGATATTTACGGAATTATATGTTTCTTGTTTTTTTACGGTGTTTTACACAGCTTTCAACATTATTCAGCTATATCTTGGCAATTCCTGAGTAAGTTAACAATCTCAACCTGTCAAATGTACAAATATACTACTCACAATTAGATAAGGGAAACGATGCCATACTTTAATACAACATTTATTAGAGTTTAACAACGTTTAACGACATTTATCAACGGTGTTTGTATTATATCACTGCTGCGAGATTACGTAAGATGTGGTCACTGACTTTCTCGAAATTAAACCTTGCACAGCGTTGTTCTCAGTTAAATTGTTTATTGCGAGCCATTTGTCGATATGCCACAATATTTCCAAAGGTCTTCTGCTGCAAATGCGTTTAAAGGTGTCTGCAGGTGTGAAAAGGTTTAAGAGAATCGGTGGTATAAATTGCTTCAAACATGGCTTAGTATTCGGGCCTTACTCGGTCTTACTCGGAGATTTACGGAAATATACATGATAGATGTTTGTTGGGTTTTACGATGTTTTATACCGCTCTCAACATTATTCAGCTATATCTTGGCAACTCCTCGGTAGGTTACGCAGGTACGTCCTGTTAACAATCTCTACCTGTGAAATGTACAACAATACTACTCACAATTCAATCTGGACACGATGCAATTCAGAATAGACAAATTATTGGAGATTAACGACGTTTATCAACGGTCTTTCGGTGGGATCACGTGACGTGTGTTTTCCTGGCTTTCTCGCACCCGTTTGTGTGATATTTATGGAAGCCCTGGAGGGACTTCTTACTTCAATACTTCTAATTTCCATACTTCTAACTTCATTACTTCTAACTACATTCACTTCTAACTTCTAACTTCATTACCTCTAACTTCCAACTTCCTTACTTCTAACTAGCAATGAAGTTAGAAGTTAGAAGTGAATGTAGTTAGAAGTAATGAAGTTAGAAGTTAGAAGTGATGAAGTTAGAAGTAATGAAGTTAGAAATATGGAAGTTAGAAGTATTGAAGTTAGAAGTAAGGAAGTTAGAAGTTAGAAGTGAATGCAGTTAGAAGTAATGAAGTTAGAAGTTAGAAGTGATGAAGTTAGAAGTAATATAATTAGAAGTAATGAAGTTAGAAGTTAGAAGTGATGAAGTTAGAAGTAATGAAGTTAGAAGTATGGAAGTTAGAAGTATTGAAGTAAGAAGTCCCTCCAGGGCTTCCATAGATATCATACGCCGGTTTGAAGTTATCTGTGTAAGTTACTAGTAATACGGGTCATTATCTCTCCTAACGAGTACACTATAGGTCGTAATGGTAAAACCACACACTCTTGAGTTCCAAGGAGAGAAAGCCATTACTACCACTTTTATAGTATTTTCTCGCACCTGTACTCCATCAAACATTCTTCGCAGGTACCTGGCGTATCTAGTCTTGTAGTTACGGACTAGTATAAGTTATACTTTCCGAAAAAAAACACCTTGCATTGCGAAAATAAATGTATGCTCAAAACAGAGTACCTGATACGGAGGAGTGAACTTGCCCCTTTTTCCAGAAAGATCTCTCTTATTACCCAACCAAGCCCTATGTTTAAGAATCCACAACATAGGGTTTGAGTGGCAAATAAGGTTTTTAGAACATGAAAAATACCTCATATCTAGCTCACTGAGACCAATCTTTTGAGTACCCACAACATAGGGTTTGAGAGTCAAACAAGGATTTTAGAACATAAAAAATGCTCCCTATCTAGCTCACTCCGACTGAGACGATTCTTTTGAGTACCCACAACATATGGTTTGAGAGTCAAATAAGGATTTTTAGAACATAACAAATGCTCCCTATCTAGCTCACTGAGACTGAGACGATTCTTTTGAGTACCCACAACATAGGGTTTAAGAGTAAAATAAGGATTTTAGAACATGAAAAATATCCATCTAGCTCACTGAGACAATTCTTTTGAGTACCCACAACATAGGGTTTGAGTAACATAACAGGATTTCATGACAGTTATCTGGAGCTGTGCTTACAGTGTATACAGAGAAACGAGAGTGGTATAGTCTTGCAGCAGTTCACCTCTGTTTTAATTGTAATATCATTTTATTTTGAAGGAGGCCACCTCGGTGGTGCAGCGTCCCTCTCGAGTTCGGTAGGTCGTGGGTAGGATCGCCGGACGGGTCATACCATTTTATAAGTTATAGTAATGGCTGCCCTCATTGGTGCTCAGGATTGCGGTGTTAGCATTACGACTGACTGACTGGCTGGTGAGCAGCGGCGTAAAACACCAAACAATACATTATAAGTTAGTATGTCACTAAGTAAGATAGTATGTCACTACTGTCTGTTAGAAATAGCTATAAGGAAAATAATAGACATGTGTCAGAAAGACGGAGAGAAAAACACAAACAGACAAACGGATAGACAGACAGAGCACATGTCTGAACCTTTTGGGACTGATTATAATATAAACATCAAACTTAATGAACCTTTGTATTTTCTGTGCAATAGCAAGCATATGATAGAAGATAGACACACCATTGGAAAACGCTTCGTCAACCCTTTACCGTCTCGTCCTGAAGTACCGCCTCGGTGCGAGAGGTCGCGGGTTCGATCACCGGTCGGTTCTGTCGGGTTCATACCAAAGACTTAGAAAATGGTAGCAATAACTGCCCTATATGGCGCCCAGGGTTGGAGCAGTTAACAGTGTTTACTGGCTGGTGACAGGATACAGAGGTCTAGATAAGGAGGGGTATTCAGCTCGTTTTCCCAAAATGTCTCTCTTATTATTAAAGCAAACCCAGTGTTGTGGGTACTCAAAAGAAGCGTCTCACTGAGACGATTCTTTTGAGTACCCACAACATAGGGTTAGAGGGTTGAATAAAGATTTTAAAACCTGCAAAATGCCACTTATCTGGAGCTCTGCCAGTAGTACTTGAAACGTACCTAGGAAACGCCATGATATAACCAATTAATTACCACCTGAACTAAACAACTGTAACAGAAGACATGCGAAATGTATTGAGGGAAATATCGGGAAATGTCTATAAATAAAATAATAGTTATTGAATAGAGTTAAAACAATGTGGCAAAAGGAAAACTTATCTAGTATGAGGTTTTATCCTTTTGTCACAAGATTTTGATATATCGTCAGTGAGATAATGCCGGTTCTGTTCTACTTCAAATCATTGGAGTTCGTGCATTCCTCCACGACGAGTTCCAATCAGCGTAACTAAATGCCGTAACGTGTGTTTGGAATCAAACAGCACTCGTCATGTCAATTATACCCGACGTTATCCTGAAGGGGGGAAATGACGACGTTTCTACTGCTGTGTTCAAGAACTAATCAGCTGTACATTCTGGGGATTGTTTTTGCGATTAACGTAGGCTTGCGCGGAATTAAATATATGCTTACCATCATGCATTTAGAGACACGAAATGGGCATAGACTTGAAGCAGTCCATCTGTCTCTGTTTTAATTGTAATGTAATTTTCTGTTAAATGGCCAAAAACAATAGTTTAAGTTTTTCTGAAATATATGTTAGGAGTATGAAAGACATGTGTCAGGTAAACAAACGTACAGACGGAGAGAGTCAGACAAACACAAACACTAACAGACGAACGGTTAGACAGAGAGATAGGGTAAATTCATGTAGAGCTGATCTTAAAGACTTTACATTAACCAGTTTGGGACTGTTTCTATTCTAAACATCAAACTGCATGAAACCTTTCGGTGCAAGTTCAAGCATGAGGAAGAAGATAGACGCACCTAATGAAAGGGATTTGTAAACCCTTTTACACTTGAAACAACGGTGTAACCGACGAAACATGAAATGTCTATGCAAATATCGAGACATGTATATATGTACATGAAATTATTGAATGAAGTATACACAGTGTGGCAAAAGGAGAACGTATTATGAGCAATTTGGCTTTTGTTGCAAGATGGCGTCCGCTGAGGATACGTCAAAATACGTCAACATTAAACATGTGACGGAAGAGAGACATATTCATACACTGTACAGGAAACTGGCATACAGGAAGATCCGTTGTAGGTTTGTGAATTATCTTGGTCTACCACAGGCGATGGTCCTAGAAATTATCATTTAAAATGAGGACAAGAAAAAGTTGATGCAATGCATCAATGTCGCCGGATATCCATAGTGCAGTTATGCATAACACTAACATTATAGTAGTTGAATAAACAGTTATCAACTGAGGGGCATATTGGAACATCAGGGGTGGGGTCAAGTGAAAATGTATCATAACTTGCATTGTTTTGTCAACGAAGTGAATGATAATTGAAGCCTTTCATTGTTTATGATCAATCTCCATTCCAAAGTAGGTTGACTAGACACACAACCAACTAATTATTGATCATAAACAGTAATGGAAATGAGAAATCTTGCCAATCATTAGTCTTAGTATGTATACAGTGCTTTCAATAAGGAATATTATAAGATTTGTGAATTCCACATACACTTTTCAAGATGTTTGTCAGAATATTTGAATTTTATTATTTTTCAACAAGAGGCCCATGAGGGCCTATGCTCTACTGGTATGGTTCTTTGGTCATTTTCAATCCAGAGCATGTATGTATGGTGAAGATCGGATAGTAAATGGAGGCTCTTTTGTGTTCACAAGCTGTATTATAGCAATTTTTACAATTTCATGGGCCATAATCCAGTCTTGCATGGGCGGATCTAGCTGGTTTTCAAAAGGAACCAAGCTCTCATCAATATTTAACTACTATCTAAGTTTGGTGAAGATCAGATAGTAAATGGAGTCTCTATTGTGTTCACATGCTCAATTATAGCAATTTGGACAATTTCAAGGGCCATAATCCAGTCTTGCATGGGCGGATCTGGCTGGTTTAGAAAAGGAACCGAGCTCTCATGGATATCTTACTACTGTATAAGTTTGGTTGAGATACAATCAAAAGTGAAGACTGTATCGTGTTAAAAAGTTCTTTTATAGCAATTTTGACCATTTCAAGGGCCATAATCCAGTCATGCATGGGCGGATCTGGCTGGTTTTCGAAAGGAACCGAGCTCTCATGGATATCTAACTACTGTATAAGTTTGGTTGAGATACAATCAAACGTGAAGACTGTATCGTGTTAACAAGCTCTTTTATAGCAATTTTGACCATTTCAAGGGCCATAATCCAGTCTTGCATGGGCGGATCTGGCTGGTTTTCGAAAGGAACCGAGCTCTCATGAATATCTAACTACTGTATAAGTTTGGTTGAGATACAATTAAAAGTGAAGACTGTATCGTGTTAACAAGCTCTTTTATAGCAATTTTGACCATTTCAAGGGCCATAATTCAGTCATGCATGGGCGGATCTGGCTGGTTTTCGAAAGGAACCGAGCTCTCATGGATATCTAACTACTGTATAAGTTTGGTTGAGATACAATTAAAAGTGAAGACTGTATCGTGTTAACAAGCTCTTTTATAGCAATTTTGACCATTTCAAGGGCCATAATTCAGTCATGCATGGGCGGATCTGGCTGGTTTTCGAAAGGAACCGAGCTCTCATGGATATCTAACTACTGTATAAGTTTGGTTGAGATACAATCAAACATGAAGACTGTATCGTGTTAACAAGCTCTTTTATAGCAATTTTGACCATTTCAAGGGCCATAATCCAGTCATGCATGGGCGGATCTGGCTGGTTTTCGAAAGGAACCGAGCTCTCATGGATATCTAACTACTGTATAAGTTTGGTTGAGATACAATCAAAAGTGAAGACTGTATCGTGTTAACAAGAAATTGTTTACGGACGGACGCACGCACGCACGCACGCACGGACGACGAACACATCGCCACGACATAAGCCCTTCTGGCCTTTGGCCAGTAGAGCTAATAAAACCACAAAACAGACAATTTAGGATTTGCATGCAATAGCACATCATTTTACCTTTCCTCTATTACAGTCAACAGTGGACACCTTTGCAGCAATATACTTTTAAAACAATGAGTTAAGGGTTAAATCGCTGAGTTTTCTCTTTTTCTCAAAATGATATTAGCTTGGCATCCTAATTATATCATACTTTAACAAATGTTGAAATGTAGTCCAATATTTATAAATTAGACCACATTCGAAATATAATATCGACTAAACAGTTAAATCTCATTGAAATTGTTGTATAATTTAAACTTAATTTCGAACATAAACTGAGCCCTACAACATGTTAATTTATTTTAATTCTTTCCTTCCTTTTTTATAATGAAAATAACAAAACTAATCATGTTTTAAAATTATATTATGATGAGCGCCCTTGTGTCAATGATCCATAACAATATGCAGATCGGAAGCAATATGCCTTTAGGGAATTAAATGACACATTTAAAATTGTCAAGGACGAAATAATTTTGTACGAAAGACCCGATTCTTTCTTATTCGCAGAGGTGTCGTTCTTGAAACTCTCTTTATAGGCAGAGAGTGTTCGTTCAAAGTAATTTTTCTATTAAATTTTATCTCGGTTTGTTCTTTTCTTCATTTGTTTCGAACCAAATAAACATTTTAAATCAACTACGATTTACTATTTGTAAGTGAGTGTAAAGAGACGGCTCTCTGCAAAGGAGATTGATCTACGCAGTTGGTATTCGCGAGTCACGCTTCAAGCAGGTGCGCGTATGTAAACAAATTAGACTGCGACGTAAAGGTTTGTAGTTATCGACTTTTGATTACATGTAGTATATAGTGTAAACATAAAGTATACCAGTCTAGCTAATAGGGACTGTTTTGTCTTCGTAAATAAAACAACAAAACATAAATGCGAGTCAAAATAAAGAAACTGAAAATACCTAAAACATCGGAATATTTATTTCATTTTAGATGTGTCATTACTTAGTGTTTTTAAACAAACACAATTGTAATATGTTCAAGACATCTAAATGTGTTTCTTTCTAATAATAATCCCCCCTCCCATGTGATTTCCGAAAACCTATTAAAAATAGAAGTCGCGGGCTTCTGCCCGGCGACTAATGAATGCATTTGAGCCGTTCCACGAGAAAATCAACATTATGACCTCTGCGAAATGTATCGTTCCAGATCAGCCTATGCAGTCCGCGCAGGCAAATCCGAGCCGACATATTCCGTATTAGGGGGATAGTGGTATAGAGTAATTATTCATGAAACAGTAAATCCACAGGAGGCGAACATTGTCTGTCCGGGCTAGCCTACGCAGCATGTTTAGGCTGATCCGGGTCGATACTTTACGCAGAGTTCATAATGTTGGTTTTCTTGTGAAACGGCTCATTGTTTAAAGGAGCACACTGACTCCTCGCTGTTACAACATTGATTTCTAATCTACGCAAATAACCATTACGTGATTGAAGTAGACAATCGATTATTTTCTACCGGAATGATTGTAAATTGAAAACATTCTGATATCAACAACTGAGTAACGTTTGGACATTTGCTATCTTATTTACACTCCAAGTTTGCATAACTTTAAGTCACATTGGCGTATAATTACTGAGGCTACAACTCTAGGTTTGTGTTATTGGCGGATGGTGAGGCTACACTTTAAGGGTTTTGATATTGGCGGACGGTGAGGCTATAATCCTAGGTGATTTTTATTGGCGGACGGTGAGGCTATAATCCTAGGTGTTTTTTTTATTGGCGGATGGTTGATACTATGAGGAGACAGAGCGTGTGCCCTATACATGTATGTACTAGGAAACATACCAATTACATGAGCGACTCTGTGCCATTTGTGTTTATTATGTTGAAAAGTTTCTCACTCTGACACTGTGATGTAAATATAATTTATCTTTATAGTGACATATAGGCCCATGGGGCTGGGTGTTTTGTCATGTTTATATTTCTTTATATGAACAATCATGTTTTGTTATACACAGGTAAACTTAATACCATACGTATTCAGTTACGTACGTAATGACTGTATGCGGTTGCATTTAGACCCCCAAATCGCTACATACAGCTCACATGTTATTGTCCGTGTTCAATCATCCTGTGACATTTAAATCTACACGGACATTGAATGTGGTATTGATTTCAATCTTTTCCCAGATACAAACTATCTGCAGCAGACGACTTTAAACAAATGACTAGGTAAATCTTTGCGAATTATCTATCCATGTATACATGACTGTGTAATTATTAAGTTGAAGACGTTGTGACTAAAGTCAGGAAGCAACTGCTCATAATGTGAAAGCTTTTCTTTTGCCACAATATTGTATAACAAGAAACCGCTGAAGACGGTAAGGCCGGATTGTCGGCAATTTGACCTTGAAAATCGACAAACCAAGGTCAAGGTAAAAGTAACCATATCAATCAATAGAACTTGTTACTGGTTACCTTCAGGCAAAGTTTCAAGTTTGTAACCCTTTCCAGTGCTGAGATTTTGCCTCAACCTGAAACTTTAACCAAAATGTTGACGGACAGACGGACGGACGGACAGACGGACATCGCCAATCTATAGACCGGAATTGCTAGAGCAATCCGACCAAAACTATCATCTACTGCAGATGCACTAAAAGCTGCATATATGTTGGAAAGTGTTAAATAGGTAAAACAAATCTTGCGGCAAGACACTTTTGCTTATATAGTCTGTTATTTCGATACATATACATGTATATTCGCAATAAAATATGTTTAAAAGTAAAATAAATAATTAAATATAAACGAAAGGAGTTATAAATAATATTACCTTGATTGGAAAACGTTTGTTATATTCCTCTATAAGCTTCTTTTCCTCCTCTGGGTGCATAAATTCCATGTTCAAATATCTCCTTTTGTCACAATATATTCACAGACACTATTTAACAGTTTCGTCTCTGTTTTAGAAAGGAAAATTGGATATTAAGCTTAAAAACTGCTATATACGATTACAAAGAGACGCCTGTTTGGTATTTGGATACATTTATAAGTAATAAGAGCTATCATGCTATTAACCCTTTCCCTCATACGACAATTCTGCAGCAGACGACTTTGAACGTATTTTGTCAAAACATAGAAAATCTCCATAATTGAATGGATAACCTATGACAAAAAGTGGAAAACATTGTGGCAAAAGGAGAAATTGCACGTTTTGTGCAATTTCTTCTTTTGTCACTATGTTTTCAAAACGCCGTCTGCTGCAGAGGCGTCAGAAAACGTCTATATGAGGGAAAGGGTTAAAAGCTTAAAACTGCTATATACGATTACAAAAACGACTGTTTGGTGTTTGGATACATTTATAAGTAATAAGAGAGATATTTTGGGGTAAAGCGCCAGCACATACTTCACCTTATCGTGTCCTCTGATTTATTACGTTATATCACATGTCTCCATATTTAGGAAGGGGACACCTTTATCCTTGGCATGTTTAAAGAGGTAAGAGCGTCCGCCTCGTTGGTTGGATACAAGGGTTCAATCCCCGGTCGAGTCCTACCAAAAGGTCTTGGAATGGTTGTAATTGGTCCCCTCTTTGGCGCTCAGGGTGGCGAGAATATGATTTCGACTTATGTATAGGTTTCAGGATAAATTCATTATGGCTGTAGTATAGCTTATGTGTTTGTTTAAATGGTGTTTTACGCCGCTTTTAACATTATTTCAGTGATACCACTTCAGCCCTGAGAGCCGAGCCCCGGTAGCTCAGTTGGTAGGGAAGAGGGCTGTCAATCCAGGAGTTGTGAAATCGAATCCCAGCTCGGCCAACATTATTTCCGACGTTTGACAAAAGTCGCTGTGACAAGCGTCATTCGTCTTTCACCAATGAACGAATACTATACGTGAAAAAGCAGCCAGTTACTTCGAAAGTATGTTGTGTGGGGAGTGCTGGTGTGAGCAAACCAGTAAACATATGAAGAGGTGAACTGGCCGCCGTGATATGACTGAAAACTATTTGAAAACGGCATTAATTATAAACCATAATTAATCGTTCCCTGAGTTAACTACCATTACAACCAGTAATATGTATCATGACAGCGATAAATTAGGAGTATTGATTGATTTAGGTTTAAAGCCGTTTTGAACAATTTCTTAGCTTTATCACGGCGGCCAGTTCACCTACTCATGTATTTCCTGGTTTTCTCAGACCAGCACTCCACACAACAATCTTCCCAAGCAACTGGCTACTTTTCCACATAGACTTAGCACGAATGACGCATTGACTTTTGTCAATCGTCGGAAAGAAAGTTGGCCGAGCCGGGATTCGAACTCACAACCCCTGGATTGACAGCCCGCGTAGCTACCGACTGAGCTACCGGGGCTCGGCTACATTAGGAGTAGTGCTACCTTTCACTGCGACCCTGAGCGCCAATGAGAAAAGCGATAAACCCCCCTTTCCCACATGCAGCAAATCTGCAGCAGACAACTTTAAAAATATCTAGCCAAAAACAAAACAAAATCCCTATACATACAAATACTAGAAAAAGAAAAATTGTTCCTTTTGTCACGATGCTTTTAAAAGTCGCCGGTTGCAGAGGCGTCAGAACGCGTCTGTATACATGTGAGAAAGTGTTAAGTCTTTTGGTATGACCCGACCTAGGATAATGAATGAATGTATATTGTTTTATGGCGCATCGACAGCTAAGGTCATTTAGCGCGCAATTAAATTTAATTATGCATGATCCCTGGGTAAACAAACCAGTACTCGGCTAGAAAATGTGCCTTGCCCAAGGGCACTCCACCATGACAGTAGTGCCGCGACTGGGGATCGAACCCGGGACACTCGGTTTCGAAATCCCCGACGCTAACCCCTCGACCACAGCGGATTCCCCGACCTTGGATAGATATCTCGTGTCCTGCTGCCGAGTCGAAAACGCTAACCACCGCACCAGGGTGGAGACGAGGGACTTATTGAAAGTCGACTTTAACTCTTTCAGCGCCAGAGGCAATATTGAGGTTTTTGCAAACAATGCAGATTCAGGCGAGTCAGCTCGTAACGAGCTGTCTCACCTGAAATCAGCATTGTTTGCCTTTTAGTTACCAAAGTAGTCCAAACCTTTCATAAATAGAGAAATGGACAAACTCGATTTTGAACATGGAAGAGAGTCTACTTGAAACAATTCGGCGCTGAAAGAGTTAAAGAGGATTGTTTGTTTTATTAAATGGTGTTAACATGTGTGTTAACATATTCGACTGAAGTTCCGACATTCCCTAAAACAATAACGAATAAGGTGTATTGTAAATCTTTAACCCCGGTATGGAAAACAATTAAATTTACTAGGTGCTCTTACGACAGTATTCATGAACTTATTATTACGCTCAGCACATTAGACTGGCAACAGTCCTTATGGTTATTTTACAATGTTACAATCGGGGAGAACTCTAATAGACAACATATTCATGCATCTGAGTATCGTCCTTATCTGTGTTTCGGACACCAGTTGAAATGCAGCCATTGAATGAGATAATGTTAGTCAGTTAATTAATAGATAACATTTAACATATAATAATAAATATAGAGCCGTGTGCCAGGCTATCAGCACGTCTATATTGCTTGCATCATCAAAACATGAATATAAACAGTGGGGGTCAATCAAGCTTGAAATATCAACTTTATCGATTTATGTATTTATTTATTTATGTTACTGGGGTTTTACGCCGCTTTCAACAATATTTCAATTATATCACGGCGACAGTTTACTTATTCATGATCCCTGGGTAAACTAACCAGCACTAGGCTAGAAAATGTGCCTTGCTCAAGTGCACTCCACCATCAACGACACACACACTGTCCGTACATGTGACACAATTATATCCATATATATTTAATTAAAGCATTACCATAGCCAACTGGATTGTAAAATAAAGAGGGTAGATTTGTAATTGATCATTATTTAAGTGTCGACTATCGTAGATTTATAGTGGTTTGTAAAGGATTTAAAAACAAAATATAGAAAGGGACATATATTTGTTTAGAGTATTCGCATATTGTAAACGCGTGAAGAAATAATAACCCGATATAATTCACTATATTGGCTGATCTTTACAAATATCTATATTCAATATTTTAAAATTCTACTTATGCAAAGGAGAAAATAATTTTTGCAAAGCTTTACAAATGCAATTTTATGACTTTCTCTATTTTTTATTTTTTTTTGTAAAATGCTCTAAACAAACAAACAAACGATTAAATTTCAACCACCACGCTTTCGTGTGAAGATACAATTCACGAATGATATATACTACGAGTTCAAAAGAATTTATTTATTTATTTATTTATTGGGGTTTTACGCCGCTTTCAACACTATTTCAGTTATATCACGGCGACAGTTCACTTATTCATGATCCCTGGGTAAACAAACAAGTACTAGGCTAGAAAATGTACCTTGCCCAAGGGCACTCCACCATGACCGTAGTACCGCGACTGAGGATCGAACCCGGGACACCCGGTTTCGAAATCCCCGACGCTAACCACTCGACCAAAGCGGATTCCTGTTCAAAAGAATAATATCCCTTTCAAACATACACCAAATCTGCAGCAGACGACTTTGAAACCTCCTTGGCAAAATTAGAAACGCTCTCTATGAATGAAAATGCACTTGTTAACCCTTTCCCTCATAAAACAATTCTGCAGCAGACGACTTTGAACATATTTTGTAAACAAATAGAAAACGTCTATAATTGAATGGATAACCTATGACTTAAAGTGGAAAACATTGTGACAAAAGGAGAAATTGCTCGTTTTTAGCAATTTCTTCTTTTGTCACTATGTTTTCAAAAAGCTGTCGAGGCGTCAGAAAGCGTCTATATGAGTGCAAATAATAGAATTATAAACATTGTGGCAAAAGGAGAAATTGCTCATCATGAGCAATTTCTTCTTTAGTCACAAGGTTTTCAAAATTCCGTCTGCTACAGAGGCGTCAGAAAGCGTCTATATGAGGGAAAGGGTTAATTGATTAATACAGTTGTTAACATTGTGGAAAAGGAGAAATTGCTCATTTAGAGCAATCTCTCCTTTTGTCACAAGATTTTAAAAAAAAGTCGTCTGCTACAGTGTTGTTAGAGAGCGTCTATATGAGGGAACGGGTTAATAGAGTTGTAAACATTGTGGCAAAAGGAGAAATTGCTCATTTTCTCCTTTTGTCACAGAAGCCTCATAAATCGTCTGCAGATAAGAGTAATCCGCGTGGATCCTTACTATCCTTTACACTCGGTCAGAATGACACATTAATAACCCTTTACCTCCATGCACACGACATTTAACGCCGCTTCTGCAGCAGACGACTTGAGAAATGAGAAATAAGTCATCATGAGCAATTTCTATTTTTTCCTCGATATTTTCAAGTCTATTTAATTAAGTAAACGAACCTTTATATATAGAGTATATATCCATAGTAGATCTATTACCGATGTGAAATTGTAAAAGCCGTCTGCTGCAGAGTCATCGTATTATTGTAGGGGGAAAGGTAAACACGAACACTGTATAAGCAAAGCACAAGAGATAAGAATTGAATGAAAACATAATTTACGTTATTCTGCGAGGTTTTATTTATAAACTTTAAACAATCCAATTATATCCCAAAACACGTAAATCTATTTATTCATCAAGCTGTACATAGTATTGGTATCTCTACACTCACACACAACAGAGCAATGCTCAAGCATAACTCGGTCAGAAGGTACACAAATATTGGTTAGACTGGAACCAGTACATAACATTAACATAGTCTGGTACCCGGCGTACCGTAGTAATTTAATACGTCTGGCATGAATAAAGAACAAAGACAATGACAAATATTAACGCTTTCTCTCATATAGACACTTTCTGACGCCTCTGCAGCAGACGGCTTTTTGAAAACATAGTGGAAAAAGAAGAAATTGCTCTTTTGCCACAATGTTTTCCACTTTTAGTCATAGGTTATCCATTCAATTATAGAGATGTTTTTATTTTTTGACTAAATGCGTTCAAAGTCGTCTGCTGCAGAATTGTCGTATGAGGGAAAGGGTTAATGAAAACTACTTAGCCCACACAGGGACGAATACATGTATGTATATATATGTCTCTGGTCCATAGTACAAAGTATTTGATTTAAATAACACTGTAAGACTGAGAATGATATATCCTAATAAAATGTTCATGAACATATATCTATACAGACAAGTTTCAGTTATTTCCTTGGGTGGTCATTTAAAGCAGGTTGGACTGTATATCAGCACTGAATTGAGTCGTCAAGCGAGAAAATAAACACTATGGCATCTGCGTAATGTATCGACCCAGCTCAGCCTGCGCAGTCTGCGCAGACTGATCCGGGCCGACACATTCCGTCTCAGGGAGATAGAGGTATAGTGTAATGATTCCTGAAACATATCTACTAGAGGCGAAAAGCGTCTATCCAGTTAAGCCTGCGCGACATGCTTAGGCTGATCTGGGTCGATACATAACACAGTCCACAACGTTGGTTTTATCGCGGGACGGCTCATTTAAATTGTTGTTGCATTTTATTTTGTTTTTGTATCTTGATAAAGACCAGGGAAACTATGTAATATAATGTCCCTGATAAAGACCAAGTAATCGAAACAAAAAGTGTAGAAGTTTTATTCATATAAAGTGTATATACATAAGAAAATAGTTTTGATAATCTAAGTTAAAATATGTCGCGTCTTTCAAGTCTATTATTTTGGTTATATCTCAATACACCGGAATTTCCCACTTAAATGCATGTCTTCGTGCATATTCGGTTAATTCCGCCGTAATATCCGAGTGTCTGTTTCACCACTCAGCAGTTTCCGTACTGTTTCGGAAACCACTTGACTCAGGAGTGTGTGCAAATTTAAAAAGTTAAGTTTAATTCCGGTTGCAATTTGTGTTAGTGATATAACTGAAATGGTGTTAAAAGCGTCGTAAAACACAACACAATCAATCATTCAATCAAAATCTTCCGCTACAGTTTTGTTGTATGTGATAAAGTGTTATGTGAATGATGAATGATCATTTGTTCGCTGTCCCGCTAACATAATATGTTAGTGTCAGGACGAATGTAGTTAACCCTTCAGTTTAAGATTTATTATCCCTTTCTGTATATAAACGGTACTGTGGTAGTGCGCCTGCATTTTGTACACATGCTCCCGGGTTCGCATCTGTCCTTTGGATTTGTCCACACATCCGACGGGAGTACTGTGTCTCCATCAAGCAGACATCCGCGCGTGATTAATATAAGCTTAAAGCTCGTTTCGTAATCGATGTAATATATCGATGTCTAAACAGAATACACGCCAGTACATGATTCATATCGCTCTATAACGATTGATTGTTTGCTATTTTACGCCACTTTCAACGATTTGTCCGTTATATCACGACGTTTCCTGTGTAAGCTACCAGTATTACTGGTCCATTCATTCTGACACCAGCCAGTCAGTTGTAATGAGAACCCCGCAAACCCGAACGCCAGAAGGGGCAGTCATTACTCCCATTTAAAAAGACATTGGTATTACCGGGCCGGGGATCGAATACTGGACATCCCGCACCCAATACGGACGTTCTACCACATCACCACTGAGGCGGTCCGAGGATTGAAGCGCCTGTTACCACTGTTGAAGTGTTTGGTATGACCCTACCAACAATAGAACTATTGACTCCCCTTTAGCTATCGTATAACGTACATGTATGACGTTAATGAATGATTAGCACATGGCTATAGTCTATACAATGTGGCCGGAGCACGCTAGATAAGAATGACAGCCACACTCTGTGTCTTGCTGGAACCGAAAAAACGGCTAAATGGATCTGAACGATTGGGGACACTGTAACCCTTGAGCTCCAGTAGGTGAGGTGGTATAAGTTTCATACATTGATATATTTGTTTTTATCTCGAAGTACATAATTATCATACGGTGTGCGACCTGTCTGCCGCAATAAGACACTGGCTGTTGAAATAGGCGTAACAAAAAAAAAACATCCAAAACCTAAACAGATGTAGCAGGTAAGTATTTCTTAAGTACATGTCATGATAAGTTGTATGAGTCAATGCATGCATTAAGGTACATAGTAAGTATTACTGAGGTAAATGTCATGATAACTTATATGAATCAATGCATGCATAAAGGTACAGAGTGAGTAGTTCTGAACCGTGTAAGTTCAGATCTTCTTATGCACCTGCTCAGTTTAATAAGAATCTCCACACGTTGATAGAATCTTCTTACTTGTTTATGTAAGGAGGATCGATCTTGATAAGACTGTACGGATGCGCAGGCTAATCTGGATCTATACTGCTCACAAAAGCTAACTTTTACATTTGCTCATGCACTGGTCCGTCCGTATTGCGTTCCTCTATTGTCACTGTGACATGCGTCATTCGTCTTTCACCAATTGGCTTACAGTATATGTGGAAAAGCATCCAGCTGCGTGGAAAGTATGTTGTGTTGTGTGGAGTACTGGTGTGAGAAAGAACTGACCACCGTGATATGATTGAAACGGCGTTAAACCCCAATCAATCAATTAATAAATAAATAAATAAATCAATCAAAATAGCAACAGATCTCACTGCCACGCACAATCTCATTGAAATCATCTCCTATTAACGCTACGCTTACATTTGGTCAGATCGTGTACTTTAGTTAAATTGCTGCCACGCACTGATCTTTTACGCGATTTTACATATTGATTAACGATGATTTAGTAGATCATAATTAAACTGCACGAATGTTTATATCATACGCCTAAATCACCTACCCCTTTCCCACATGTAGAAGAACTTTGACGAATTCAGCATCCGATGACATATGAAAACAGCGTGGCAAATGAAGAAATGGCTCATAATTGCAATTTCTCTATTCGCCACACTTTTTTTAACTCAAAAACTATTGATAGAGATTTGCCGCATGTTTGCTTACATGTTTCAAAGTCTTCCGCCGCAATTGTTGTTGTATGCGGGAATGTCACGTGAATAATTCATCACCCTATATATCGATGTATATAACAGAATACGCGCCAGTAGATGATTCATATCGCTCTATAACGATTGATTGTTTGATATTTTACGCCACTTTCAACGATTTGTCCGTTCGCCTAACATAATATGAGCCGTTCCACGAGAAAGCAAACATTGTGAACTCTGCGTAAAGTATCGATCCGGATCAGCTTAAGCATGCCGCGCTGGCTAACTCAGACAAACACGTTTCGCCTCCTGTGGATTTTAGGTTTAAGGAATAATTACTCTATACCTCTATCCCCTTGAGATGGAATGTGTCGGCCCGGATTAGCCTAGTCCGTGCAGGCTGATCTGGTTCTTTAATGTAGATATTCTCGTGGAAAAGCTCATATATTAGTGGCATGACGAATGTATTTAAGCATGCAGCTGCTGCTTCATCTTTTTCTGTTTATAACCGGTACAGTAGTAGAGTGCCGGCCTTTTGTACACAAGATCCCGTGTTCGAAACCCGTGATGAGTGGGTTCTGTCCTTGGGATTTTCCCACAATAACGACGCGAGTACTGGTTAAATCTCCAGAAAGCAGACATCTAGCATGATTTCTAGCTGAAAGCTCGTGTCGAAATCGATGTTAAAATAAAATGTTATGCTGAATATAAACCAGCGCGTGAAATACGTACACGTTGGTATATCTCATTAGTGAAGGTTAAGATCGAGCTTCTTGTCCACCTGTTCAGTCGTTTGAAAATCCACACAAGTTGACATTATTTTATATCAAGCTTGTATTAGCTATGGGAAGAGTGGGATCTATTCTGCTCACACAATTAAACGTGTACCTTTTTACCCATGCAGGAGCTCGTGTTATAACATTATCCGGTGTCATAAACAAAGCTTAACATTGTCTTCTTTTTTTAAAATGAAATAAAAACGCGATAAGTCTTTTTTAACTTAAGAATTTTATACAAGATGTAAGAATGGAGAAGACATTTTGGATGCTGAAAACTTGACATTCAGAATGTTAGTTTTATATATTGACTATAGTTGAAAAGAAAGGGAAAAAAATGATAGATAAGGGAGAGTAATGCGTCATACAAAAAAGAAAAGTAGAACAGTTGGTATCCCTTGTTCTAATAGTATGAGCAAATACATTTAGATTTCCGGTTTGACTTATCGGTAGAAGAATTGTAATGTTATTATCATTCATAGGGAAATTCTTAAATCAATTGAAATGATATTTAGCTATATCTATGTTTTATACATATGTTCTTTTAGAAATATAGTAAAGAACTGCAGGAATTGGAGTTTTACAGGCGCGGCTGTCTTTAGAATTGCTGGCGATACGTGGTTATCTTAAGGCGATTGCCTTTCCGATCTATGGTACATAGAAGGATTGATACTAAGGGTTGTAGTTCTGTGGTTTGTTGTTGTGGGTTTTATGCTAAACATGTTTTTTTTATTAGGTGTAAACAAAAGAACAAAAGAGAAGGTCAGGAAACTGGGATTAAAAAACGGACAAAATACAATGACCGTGCTTCACACAACGCTCTTATGACATATATCAGTTAAGGCGTGGCTGCCTTTATAATTGCTGAAATAGTCGGTCGACAAGTCCAACCGCTTTGCCAAAAAACCAGGATAATATTAACAGTAGTACTGTTAATTTAAAACTAAATAAGTCTCGACATGACTTATACGCTGATACCAGGATAATCTTACCAGCAGTACTGTTAATTTAAGACTGGAAACGTCGCGACATGACTGATACGCTGGAACCAAGATAAAATTACCAGCAGTACTGTTAATTTCACACTGGACACGTCGTGACATGACTGATACGATGGTACCAGGATAATATTACCAGCAGTACTGTTAATTTCACACTGGACACGTCGTGACATGACTGATACGATGGTACCAGGATAATATTAACAGCAGTACTTTTAATTTAAAACTGGAAACGTCGTGACATGACTGATACGCTGGTACCAGGATCATCTTACCAGCACTACCGTAAATTTAAAACTGAAAACGTCGTGATATGACTGATACGCTGGTACCAGGATAATATTACCGGCAGCTTTGTTAATTTAACACTGGAAACGTCGTGATATGACTCATACGCTGGTACCAGGATAATATTACCAGCAATCCTGTTAATTTAACACTGGAAACATCGTTGTATGACTGATACACTGGTACCAGGATAATATTACCAGCAGTACTGTTAATTTAACACTGGAAACGTCGTGACATGACTGATACGATGGTATCAGGATAATATTACCAGCAGTACTGTTAATTTAACACTGGAAACGTCGTGACATGACTGATACGCTGGTACCAGGATAATATTACCAGCAGTACTGTTAATTTAACACTGTAAACGTCGTGACATGACTGATACGCTGGTACCAGGATAATATTACCAGCAGTACTGTTAATTTAAAAATGGAAACGTCGTGACATGACTGATATGCTGGTACCAGGACAATTTTACCAGCAGTACTAGAAACCTCGTGAAATAACGAAATATTACTGAAAGCGGCGTGAAACAGCATACTAACAACATTTCAGGTTAAGACTCATATCACACATGAATTCATTTTTCAACACATTTAATTTTAACAATAACAAAACAATTTTACATGTATACACAAAACATATTCGACAAACATATCTAACTATCGTTACAAACTGTTTCATGAAACCTGAAACAAACCTTCATTTCGACCGAGTCTGATCAAATACAGTCGAATCTGTGCTAAAGACCACATTGGAAAAGCAATGCCCTGTCTATAGCGACCATACTTTTAGTTTTTTAAAAATACTCATTTTCTGTATTAATTACCCTGCAATTAAAGACCAAATTGCTCACCATGGTTGGTCTTTAAACACAGGTGTTTCTGTATTTCAAGATGGAGGTAGTGGCCGCCCGTCCTTGACTTTCATGGTTGCGGAGATAGCAATTCGACTGATGCGCTTATACAAGGTTAAACTTACCAACAGTAGTGTTAATGTAGTACTCTTGAAAACGGAGTGAAACATCTTTCAAACAACATTTCAGCCGTCCCGCGAGAAAAAAACAACATTGTGGACTCTGCGTAAAGTATCGACCCTGATCAGCCTCCTAAGCATGCCGTGCAGGCTAACCCTGAAATCTACATTGTTTAACATTTAGATAGTAATTTTTACAAAATATCCTGTTTGACGAAAAATGGAATGGTCCAATTTTCAACACGGAAGCGGCGACTTTGTGAACTTCGGCAGTGTAAGAGTTAATGTTAAGAAATAATATCACCCATATCAGTTAAAATGTTTCTTTATGTCTATGTCTGGACTTTAACATATCATATTTGCTTACAGTTTTTTATATATTGGCATTATCTTTCTTAAAAGATATACTCTGCATATAATGTGAACTATCACAACATTATCATCATATTACCATTCACCATCTCAATTAGATGTGAAGTATATTATCGGCACTTACAAAAGGGCTCGCCCAGTATAACAGTGACCTTCAACACTGTCTTTAAGGTGCATGGAATTTAAACGAAAGCCATTTTGCCCCTTCCCTTGAATATCAAAAGCAATATTTTGTTATTCAGCTAAAAAAAATACCTTCCTTATATGCCAAGATCAGAGGTTTACATTTAATCATTTCCCAAATAAAAAAGATCTGCAGCAGACGACTTTGAAAGTCAAAAATATAGAAAATCTCTATATATGGTAGTATGATTATTGAATAGAGTTAAAATCATTGTTGTAAATGGATAAATTATTTACAATGAGCAATTTCTGCTTTTGCCACAATTATTTCAAAAGTCGTCTGCTGCAGAGGCGAACAAAACCGTCTTTTTGTAGGAAAGTGTGAATCAACATGCTTTTTTTCCCAAGAATTTATATTTTAAATGATTGTAAAACAATTTCTTACAATGTAATTAGTCACACTCGCATGACATATTACGGGAAATTAAACTAACAATGATCGGCCGCTCCAATACCACGAAAGAGATCATCAGCAACCCATTATAAATTTCCCGTTTGTATTGTGTGTCTGTTAGTACGGAAGATATATATTATATATAATATACATATATTTATTTACCACCATAGCACCCAGATCCCTCTTACACGACAATAAGGACACTATTTGTATAGACGTGAACTGAACAGTTTCTTGTCATCTTAACAATATATACGCAAAATACAATCAAAACAAACATAAAAAGAACCAAAACAAATCAAACATAATGATACTCTTAATCGAAATTGACTAATCTTGTCGTTTGTACTTTGATACTAAATGACTGGGATGAGTAGCCATTTTATTGTCCGTAGTTAAAACAAATGATCACTTACGACATACGACTTTTGATGTAGTTTGCTTACATTATGTTATCTAATTTTAAATCCATTTGTTGCCAAAATCAAAGTAGTAATTTCTGTAATGGAGACATAAGGAAGACAAAATATTTACACATGTACACACACAACGTATCTACAATGTTTCCTATATTTATATACATATAAAGACAGATACATATACACTTACATATACATACATACACATATATACTCACATATGCATGCATATACACCTACATACATATACATATTTTATGTTGTGACTCACAATCAACTTTGCGTTTTAGAGCAAAAAGTATTAGACTAGTCTATTGCATAAATACATCACTTTTTCAAACAAAAAAAAAGACATTTCAAACGATTTTAATACTTTACGTTTTTAATCTCTGTAAATTAAGCCCATTTTCCCATACATTCATTTATTTGTTCGTATATATTCATTCATTGCAAAAATCGTCTGCTAATTAAGCTAGATTTTGAAAACATTTCTTATTCGTGCGTTAAACCACATATTAGTCATCGGGTTTCGGTTTTCTTCGCTTTAGATTATATGAATTTTGCATTCAAATCTTTAGTGTACTATCCAAATACAGTCAAACTTGCGATCAGCAGCCACCAAGAGACTTGATAAAACTGACTGCTTAAGACAGGTGGCTGCTGATCACAAATTTCATGAATTGGTCGGATTTGTTCAAGTGTTGTCAGTTCACATAATAAATCAATACATAAACATTTAGTCATTTCTTTTTATACCATATACTGCATAGAGGATGAACAATTTAGTATATACTATGATTATATGCATGGTGAACATGTAGAGAATAATGGTTATATATTACTATTTCTACGTTTTGTTGCCAAAGATATATAATTAGCTAGTTTATTCATTGTTTTCTTGGTATATTTTATATGCTTTACTTATAACCGTTTCTTTACATAATTGTTTCTAACTGTTACATTTTCAATTATTCGAGATATATGGAAATTAGTTATCATTTGACATGGAACAGAAACATGTCCTGCAAGAGGTATACGTGTGTACAACAACAAAAACAACAACAACAATATCAAAACAACAACAACAATATCAAAACAACAACATAATTATATAAATAATGCACTACATGTATTGGTAAACAGAATAAAAATATTTAAAGGGAGTTTCCATATTTTGGTCTAAATCGAGGGCTTGGTGTGAAACAGTTGTAACTAAAATCAGTATTTTGTTACTAAGGTTACTCACCTCGCCATCAAGTCTTTATAAGCGTTAAAACATTTTTCTTGGTAAACAATGAAAATGTATGTGCCATTGCTCGTTCTGAGCAATGTCACCTAAATTTGCATTGTTTACAAAGGGGTCAAAATTGTCCCTAAACCAGGGTTTTCAAAATAGGTTTTTAGTTACAACCGTTTCACGCCAAGCCATCGAAATGCTTTCAACCTCACCCTCTGTAGATGTGTTGTATATGGGAAAGGGTTAATTTCACAACACCAGACGATCGTTTTTAGTATAGCTGCGTGTAAAGTTGCGCATGAGTCACGTCTATCGACTTTGAGACTCTACGGTTTCGTTTCATTTGAAATAACATCCGCGTGTAACTGACGATATGTTTGGTTTTCTCGCTCACATTGTTTTACTCAAGTGGTAGTCATACTGACTAACGTTTTATGAAATTTCGACGTCAGTCAATACATGTAACGCTTTTGCCATCTGCAGACGGCTTTTCTCGCATTTACAGCATTCGACTTTATTGCGCGTATTTGTTTGTTTGTTTTTTACTTCGCTTTCACATTTTCTTTTCAGTTGAATAAGAAAACATTTTATTAAGTGAATCTTTTAATATAGTGACATGTGTATAACAAAACAAACATATAACAAAATAAAACAAAACAAAAACTTAAAAAAAATCCCGGCCCAATTGGCCTATATGTCACTGTTAAAAAAGTAATATTTTCACAGTGAGTACATTTCACTATTCCATCGGATAAGTACATATATCAACATAAGTACGCAACACAGATATAGCTCGTGATCGCAATGGCTGTAATTTACCTTAAGATATTCGAGTGGAATTTGTTTTCAAAGATGTAACAGTCAACGCAATTTATGTACCAAAGTTAATGGAATTATAAGCGAGATATAGCTTTTAATGTAAAACTACTGCTCCGGGGACGTGAGGTCCGAGTAAAATCTCGTAAATCAGATGATTTGTCCATTTTTAAGAAGTGTCATATAATTATTATGCGTTGCTATCATAGGGCAATTATATATTACTTATTTTACAGCTATAAAACTCGGTAAGTAATCTGTATTCAGGAGCTGCGCACTGAAAACCTTCATCTGCGGCTATTTTCTACGAGCAACTTAACATGAAAATCGGGTACAACTGTAAAACGATATTTTAATAAAAATACAAAACTGCGCTTTTTTCTAAAGGAAATTTCTTTTTCTCTCTTGTACGTATTTGAAATTCTGTATAAGGCGCTTTGTCATAAATTGATACCGCAAAATATGTCGAATAATTAAAAACCAAATGTCATCTCAGTGATGTTCCGGGCCGTAGAATAGGAAATGTACATTGTCAATTGACATTGTCAAATTTTAAACGAGACTGCACCTGTGTTCCTGAGCCCCAATGCGGGAAAGTTATTACCCAATGCAGGCTCTTTACTGTTGGCTGAACATTTTTATCTTGGTATTCGTCAAATTGGCTACGGAATGTAAAGGTGGATAAGCCCATTAAACACAATCATAATTGAATGGTTTACGATCTTAAATCTCCAGACGTGCTATGGTATTATCTTCCGGAGAGTCGGTCTTAGTGCTAACCCCACAGTCCTGATCGTGAAAGTGGTAAAGCCATTACTACCATTGCATTGTTAAAGGTGCTGAACTCCAGATGAAGCTCAGAATTTTTGAAATGTTGAAACCTCTGCAAATATTGCTAATAGTGTCAACAAAGTAAGTAATAAGTAGTTAAAAACTATTTTGGAAGTAAATGTTGAAAAACTTGCAATCGAATGTCATGAAAATGTACACAATTTGGCTTACTGGGTTTGTCTACCCAGTAAAAGTTCAGCACCTTTAAAATCGTCATAAAATAGGATAATATAACATTGAATACATGAGTTTGCATATATACAAGTATACACTTATAATCAATAGCATCGGGGACCGGTTCAACAGATATTGTAAATATTGATCGTCTTCTGTAGATATATAAAGAGCAATCTGGCAAGACAAACATCTGGCGGATGTATACAAATACGGCCGTTCCAGAAAGGTCTTGCTCTTTAGAGGTTACACGTTTCTCCTGTTGGAAACACATTCTGACGCAACTGAATGCAGGTTATTTCTGGAAAACATTGTTTGAAAAGAAGACATTGCTCATCACGTCGTTCTAAAGAGGTTTTTGACGCTTTAGATGTGTCGTTTTCGAGAGGTAACGCAGCATGTACTTGAAGGTCACGGTATAACATACGTAGACTCTGAATAATCCTTATATCATACCTATAATTCAGCCATTCCACGAGAAAACCAGCATTATAGACTTTGCGTAAAGTATCGACCCGGATAAGACTAACGAGGCCGCGCAGGCTAACCCGGACATTAGTGTTCGCCTCCTGTAGATTTCTGTTTCAGGAATCATTACTATATACCTCTATCCACGTCAGACGGAATGTGTCGGCCCGGATTAGCCTGCACGGACTGTGCATGTTGATCTGGGTCGATACATTACGCATAATCCATTATGCTAGGTTTTTTCGTGGTATGACTCATTATATTTAATCCATTCCCACATACAATCAATCTGGAGCAGACAACTTGAAAACATAATTGTTTCCAATGGTCGTCTGTTGCATATGTGTCAAAATGCGTCTGTGGGAAAGGGCTAAGGAAAAACATAGAAACCCTACCTCTTTTGGAATGTTTCTATCCCTGTTTCACCATTCGGCCATGTCAAACATTTACATAATTCATGTTTATCAATACTATTCGATAATGCTACATTATATAAAGATAATTTATGGTTTAAAACACAGACATTTTATAATAAAAATATTGACCATGTAGTATTGAGAAATACAGATCAAATTCGCTCGTACTGTTAAAACATGAAAATAAACAGCAAATGTCAATTAGGCGTGAAATTTCATCTTTTTCACAACGAAGTGTAACAATAAGCATGAGTTATTTTAGTGTAATACGTCTATGTTTAATAATGACGATAGTGCGTATGACTATTCAACCGCTATCGAATTGTATTTATACTCATGCTCTTCTTCGCGAATTGTTATGATTAAAGTGGCATTTCACGCCTGATTGACCCCACTGTGTATTGTCATGTTTTGAAAAAGCAAATGGTATACATTCAACTATAGTGGTCCAGCCACTGATCAATGTATGTACAAAAGTAAACACAATCAAACAATCTTTGAGATCTGAGAAATAAGAAATCGTTGAGGCAAGAAAAATGCCGGAGAAATCCTTAAGGCTATAAAACTAAGAAATCATTGAGGCGAGAAAAATGCCGGAGAAATCCTTGCGGCTATAAAACTAAGAGAAAAATGCAGGAGAAGTCATTAAGGCTATACAACTAAGAAATCATTGAGGCCAGATAAATACCGGGGAAATCCTTAAGGCTATAACACTAAGAAATCAGTGAGGCGAGAAAAATGCCGGAGAAATCCTCTCGACGTACAATGCAAAATTAAATGCTTAAAGGACCAACTTTGAAACAGCCAAAATCGCCATCCTTTTATAAAAGATACGGTGACGTTATGCCATGTCAGTCAATTCAACCAATCAAATGCACACAAGCCGTTATTTAACTTGCTGGGAGGCGATGCATCTAAGCATTTAGCCTTCTCCCGTATACAACAAATCTGAAGCAATCGACTTTGAAAATATCTTGACAAAACATGTAAAATATTTCCGTAGGTGAAGGTATAATTATTTGATAAGGTTTTAAAAAATGTGCCAAAATCAAAAAGTGCTCATTATGAGTAATTGTCCCTTTTGTTACAATGTTCTAAACATTTCGTCTACTATAAAGGCGTCAAAATGCGTCTATATGTGGCACTGAGAATTGTTAGTTGTTTGGTTGATTTGCAAATCAAACAAGAGTCGGTCTTTTTAACCCTTTTTACCTTGCAGACGCACGTTGACGCATCTGCAGAAGACGACGTTTGAAAGACGGTGTGTCATACATTGAGCCATGTAATATTTTCAACTATAAACAATTTTAATACTTTCATTTCCAGAGAGTTTCTATATATGTGTTGGGATGCTTTACAAGTCGTCTGTTTCAGTCTTGATGTATGTGGGAAAGTATAACTGATTCTGTTATAGTATTTCAGTTATAATGAACGATTGATTCTTTTTCAGTGCATTGAATATTACCCAACTCAATACTAGTATAGGCAGACTGGCCAATGTGCTTCTCTTCATCGGTTCTTAAGTTATTGTTAAGTACACTGTCAATGCCTTTTAGGTCATCTAGGTCAAGGCCTTGTCGATTTTCCTGAAAGATGAACGAAACATCTCTGTTTAACATTAAACATGATTGCATGACAGTGGTTTTGCATTCAGCGGAATCTTTCTGTAATCCCTTCTTTGAATTTAAGTAATAATCCAACTTCAGATTCGATGTTACGGTGCAGTATTATGGATTCATGGTATTTCATGGTATTGTATTAGTTTCTGTTGTGGTTTTATACTATTTTCAGTAGCATTTCAGTTAGCTCGAGGCGCCAACAGACGTTCAATGTACTCGTACATTTAACTTTACCGTTAACAACGAAAACCCTGAAGCGCTGCTAATTTAAACAGCTATGAACAACGACAAAACAAACATGTACCTGTTGATTCCGTCTACCCGTCGACAGAGTTCCGTCCCTTAGACAAAGCGTTCCAGGTGCAATCTCTTCGGGTGTTGGGTTAGTAAAGATGCCCTTTAAACCGGTACAATCCTCATGTCCGTCATCATTGCTCTAATATATAAAAAAAAAAGCAATTAGTTAGTTTAGTTAGTTTAGACTTATTTATTTAACATCGATTGCGAAACAAGCTTTAAGCTTATATTAATCACGCTCGATGTCTGCTTCTTGGAGGCATAACAAGTACTCCCGCCGTTTGTGTCAATTTTTTTAAGTTGAGATACGGAGTTAGTTAAGGTAGCTGATGCAAGATTGCTTTACCAGATATACACACATATGTAGTACACAGGCGTCTGGGTTTATATTTGTGACAGTATGTTTCTAATAAAAAGAAAACATCATGTAATGTACTCTAAATATCATGGTGTATATACATTAACCATGAAAATAATACAATATAGAGACGTTATTTATAGTAACATGGTCTTATTGGATTTTTTCCAAACTTTCGCGAACAAAGACTCTGATGCATGTGATTATTTATATAAAGAAATATTGATTGATGCAGATTGATTGTTTGGTGTTTTTCATCGCTTTCAACAAATTTTCAGTTATATCACGGCGTTTCCTGGATAAGTTTCCAGAACTACTGGGCAATTTATCCTCAAACCAGCCAGTCAGTCGTAATTACTAATCCCGTAACCCGGAGCGCCAAAGAGTGAAACGATAGCTATCATTGTATAGTCTTTGGTGTGACCCAACCGGGGATCGGTCACGGGGATATAATTTCATCGGGTTGGGTTTCAACTTCAAGATGGAGTTAATGCCACACATTTAATAACCTACAAAGCGCGCAATGGAAGACAGAAACCCGAATTTCATAATACCTTTAGTTTCCGAAGGAGAACAATAAGCTGTAATACGAAATAGGCATTATTTTTAATCCAATAAATTGCAAATGAAGTAATTTGCGCCTTAATGATCAAGATATTAGTCTTCAAGCTACGTTATTTTACAACAGTATTTAGTATTGCTTAGTCGACGTTAGACTGATACCAGGAGTGCTATAGTAATTTAGTACATCAATGGCGACGAGATTGGTCACCTCACCATATATATTTGTATCACATATAATGTCTAAAGATCACCTTAGAAAAACAGTTTCCTGTCTATAGCGACATACTTTTAGTTTTCCAAAATTATACTCATTTTCTGTATAAATGACACTGTAATTAAAGACCACCTGTGAACAAAGACCACAGTGTTCACTTCCCATGGTTGGTCTTTAAACACAGGCTTGTCTGTACATGTATATATCGAATTAGAAAAATTACAACTGATTTCTGTTTACTCAATATTAGAACATTACAACTTGATTTTTTGAATAAGTTCGTAAATAATTTATCAATTGATTGTTTGGTGTTTTACGCCGCTTTCAACAATTTTTCAGATATATCACTGCGATTCCTGGATTAGTTACCAAAATACACTAAACGTTGCCGTTAAGCGCGATAACCCAATGCATTTCGATGAAACGCAGTCTCGAGAAATTGTAAGAAACATTGTTATAACGAAACATGTTTTGATGTTCGTATTTATTTAACGCATGATAATTCAAGAGTTGATGTTGTGATTTGTCAAAGGACATTCCGGTACTACCACTGTGATGTAAAATCTAGCGAGCTGTCCATGCTCTCACATCACGATGGCTTCATCAAAGGGACATTAAAGTGATTGCTCTTTGAAAACTACCTTAGGTCACTTGTGTAGATTCTGATCAAAATATGCGGATAGCTAAGAATCTGCAATGTTCGTCAATTATTCATGGAAGGTTTCGAAACAATTATAAGAGCAAATATAATCCATTTGAATTCTAAAGCATGAATGCACGCACAAAAAGATAACTTTATACATTTGTAATAATTCATCTTAGATCGGTTTGTTATTTAAACAGCTCTGAACAAAGACAAAAACAAACATGTACCTTTTGATGTTGTTTATCCGTGGATAGAGTTCCGTCCCTTAGACAGTGCGTTACAGGTCCAGTCTCGTCAAGTGTTGGGTTAGTATCGATGCACTTTAAACCGGTACAATCCTCATGCTCGTCACCATTCCTCTAATATTAAAACAAAGCAATTAGTTAGTTTAGTTTAGTTTAAACTTATTTAATCAAGATTTAAGCTTATATTAATTGCGCTCGATGTCTGCTTCCTGGAGACATAACCAGTAACCGCGCCGTCTGTGTCGATTAGTTGAAGTTGAGATACGGGTTTAGTTATGGTAGCTGAAGCAAAATTGGTATACCAGATATACACACATGAGCCGTCCCGCGAGAAAACCAAGATTGTGCACTCTGCGTAAAGTATCGACCATGATCAGCCTAAGCATGCCGCGCAGGCTAACCCGGACAAACACTTTTCAACTCCTGTGTTTTTTGTCTGTTTCAGGAATCATTGCACTATACCTCAATCCCCCTGTGACAGAATCCTCATGCTTATCTGGGTCGATACATTACGCAGAGTCAATAATGTTGGTTTTCTCGTGAAACGGGTAATTTGCATAACTGGTTTTGAATTAAGCAGTGTGTGGTTCCGGTAAGTTCAAACGTAGTATTCTTCTAGACGGCATACTTCGGGTAGGTAAATATAAATTTCTGATCCGACACGACAGTACCAATTTAAAAGTATTCAGCAGGACTCGATAGTCATCTTAAATCATGTGTACTAATCGAATACTAATGCAAAATGGCTCTCTGAGTACTTTCAAACATAAATGCAAAGTAATATGAAATGCAACATACGGAAACCGGATGTATTAAATAATATGCGCCGTCCCGTGAAAAAAACAAACATTATGGTATCTGCGTAATGTATCGACCCAAATCAATATTTAATACATCAAAAAAGTAGACAAACATGACATTATCAAACAACAGTATCTTTTTGTAATCCCTTATTGGAATATAATTAATAATCCAACTTCATATTCGATGTAACGTTGCAAATCATATTTTATTTGCTTTTGCGTTTGCTTTGGATCTCCAATGTTCGCCAATTACTCACGGAAGGTTTCGGTAAAATTATAAGAGCAGATGTAATCCATTTGAATCCTCAAGCATGAATGCACGCACAAAAAGATAACTTTTTAGATTTGTAATCATTCATCAGCTTGGTTTTCCTGAAGGGCTGCTCATCCAAACTGTTCTTTACAAAGACAAAACAAACCTGTACCTGTGGATGTCGTTTACCCGTCGACAGAGTTCCGTCCGTTCCAGAAAGCGTTACAGGTTCAGTTTCGTCGGATGTTGGATTAGTAATGATGCCCTTTAAACCGGTGAAATCCTCATCAATCCCGTCACCATTTTTCTAATATTAAAAAAAGCAATTAGTTTAGTTTAGTTTAGTTTAGTTTAGTTTAAACTTATTTATTATACATCGATTGCGAAACCAGCTTTAAGCTTATGTTATGGTAGTAGGAGCGTAATGAAAACCTCCACTTGAAACTCTTCAATTTTAATGCTTTAGCCTATGTTGTTAAGTGCAGGACTTCAAATCTTTTGAGGGTTTCAAGGTAGTGGTTCGAATCCCTCCAGAAGCACACATTCTTTTTTACTTTTTTTCTTCTTTGTTTTCATTAGCTAACACTTTGTACAGAAGTTTACATTGTACTTTGAATTAAAAAGTAATTTAATATTTCTATACATAAATATTAGCTTCTTTGAACATTTAATTACTTGCAGTAACGGCTGAAATAGGTGGTTGGGAATTTCAAACTCAATTCTTTTGAAATGAGATGATTAAAACATTTTGATTTTTTGGCATAATGTTCCTATAAGGAATAAGTTAATTATCAATAAAGAACAGGTCATGAGTATTTCGAGAACTTGTTAATTTTTGCTTTTAAACGTACAGTTTGATTATATTTGTTGGTGATGTGATCAATTATGTATTATTTCTGAAAGCAAATATATTTCTTGTTATTTTGGTACCAAAGTATTACCAAAATGCTGAAAAATAAAAGAAATAAAGGATTTTTTTTTGTCTCTCGGGTGAAATCGTTTTTTATCGAACATTCTGAAAGGGGGGTAGGGTAATTCAAATTAAAACAACATTGTTATTTAAGGTTAAATTTCTTTTAAATTTTGTTTTTGAATCTAGGAAATGATACACATTAAGAAATTATCAAGCTGATCAATATTTGAAATGTTGCCCATTAGGCTCCTACTACCTTAATCACGTTCGGTGTCTGCTTCCTGGAGATATAACCAGTAATCGCGCCGTTTGTGTCAATTAGTTTCAGGCGTCTGGGTTTATATTTGCGAAAACACGTTACTAATAGCATCATGTCATATTCTAAAGAAATGTTGATTGAGTGTTTGGTGCTTAACATCGCTTTCAGCAATTTTTCAATTATATCACGGTGTTTCCTGGTTAAGTTACCAGTACTACCGGTCAATTAATCCTTACACAAGCCAGTCAGTCTTAATGCTTATCCAGCAACCAAGACCGCTAAAGAGTGAACCAATTACTATCATTGTATAGTCTTTGGTGTGACCTAATCGGGGATCGAACCCGCGCGTACACCTACACTATCGAACAAAGAAAGGTCACGGGGAAATATTGTCATCGGCTTGGGTTTGCAACTTAAAGATAACGCCAACCATTGGATGACCTTCAAACCGTGCAATGGAATGAAGTTACCCAAATTTCATGACACCTTTAGCTTTCGAAGGAGAACAATAAGCTGTAACACGAAAAACGGACATTATTATTAAAAGATAAATTGCAAATGAAGTAATTTGAGCCTTAATGATCCGGCTTTTATGTTTTATCATACGCTATTTTACAACAGTATTACTGCTTAGTCGACGAAAGTCGGATACCCGGTAAACTATAGTAAATATGTACATCAATGGCGACTATTGGTCACCTCACCATATATATTTTCTTATCACACATGATGTGGAACCTGAGCTAAATAGAAGAACAGATCAAAATCTATACTTCTATATAAAGGAAATACTATGTTGCTGTAGCAATATTGGGTGTTGGTATCATACTACGATGGTCGTGGAGAATTGATATCTCGCGAGACCCAAATAGACAATTCAAAACCATTTCTCGCTTCTGTAACACACAATTCCTTTAATTATATACTTATTTTAACTGTTAAGACAGTATAAAGCAAACATATACACATTTCGATATTTTCAATAACGAAATAACCCAATTTGCACATGAATTAAGTTTTATGAATGGCATGTGAAAAAAGTTCCTTTAAGCATGTGTACTAAGCCTATCAAGTATAGTTGTAAAGAAGTTAATGTACTGGCCAAGTGTAAGTTCCTGCGAGAAAAACAACATTATGGCCTCTGCGTAATGTATTGATCTAGATCAGCATGCGCAGTTCGCGCAGATTGATCAGGGCAGACACATTCTGTCTGAGGGGGATAGAAGGATAGAGGTATAGAGTAATGATTCATGAAACAGAAAATCCACAGGAGGCGAAATGTGCCTATCCGGGTAAGCTTGCGCAGCATGCTTAGGCTGATCCGGGTCGATACTTTACACAGAGTCCTCAATGTTGGTTTTCTCGCGGGCCGGCTCAAATCTGATTATTATATAGCTAGTAAAAGGTAGATCAAAGCAATGGTAGTTTGTTTGGTGTTACAGTCTTAATTGACAGATAGATAGATTGGTGTTTAAAAAGTTGTTTTCAATCATTTTTCAGTGGTATCACCGCGACCAGTTCACATACTCGTGTGTTTCAAGTTTTTTTTTTTACACTGGTCCTCCACACAACAGACTTTCCAAGCAACTGGCTGCTTTTCTATATATACTGTAAGCTCATTGGTCGAATACGAATGGCACTGGTCACAGTGATGGATCCAAACTCACAAGCCTTAGATGGTGTTATAACACGAATCTTCATAAATAACTAGCAGTATTGAAGAAAGAAAAGGGTTATATTATAAGCTGATGTTACTGCCTGTGATATTGATTGTTTTACCTCTTCCGCAATGATAGTAGAATCTATGAAATACAAAAAGACAGCATGCATTTCTTAGCTTCGTTTCACTCATGTTATATTTAATATATTCTAACAAAATTAAATCATGAAACACATGGTGATATCATGAAAAGCTGAATAACCATTGAAGATGATAAATTGTTAGTAAACGACGTATCGCTTAATTCTTGGAAGCGATAGCAACTCATAGATCAGACAGTTTAAGACACGTTCATGGTCACGCATCACACACACAAAAACATAATCGTTAGGCAATCGATCGAGTGTACCCGACAAAACATATCGATGTTTTTGATTGGCTTAAACACTGCGTCTAATTTGCATATATCGGTTGTTGTTGTTGTTGGTTTGCGTTGTTTACCCTCGCGCTCGGCATTAATACATCGTTGTGACAAGCATATATCGGATCTATGAGAAGAGTTACTATTCTCACATATCCGATATGCATATAAGATACAGTATTTTAGCCAATCGGTATCGTTAATATAAAAAAAGATTCGATATGCAAATTAGATGCAGTATTTTAGCCAATCAAATTATGTCAAACTAGTACAACTTGGGATG